>JASDQU010588448.1:76901-87449 GCA_032191745.1 Picea mariana
ACATTATGCGACTTGTCAAGCTTGAATATTGGAGGGTTGGCAAGGTGTCCTATTGGGTAGATCTTTCTCTAGGTCAAGGAGAGTTTCCAAGAGATCCCTTTCTAAGCCATGTAAAGTGGATGAAGTGGTTGGGGTCAAGACTCAATCGACATATGGATCATGACATACAAGGGGTCATAGTGTCTTATTCATGGGTGCCTTTATAGAGGGTGTGTGGTACCTTCATCCGCAATGCAATTTTTCCAAGCCCATCAATTGCCATTCTTTTATTCTTTCATAATTTTAAGGAGAGGTTGAAGGTCACTTCCCTGGCATGGTGACCAGATGATGGCAATGTCACCCACAAACATCAAGTGGAAATGAGAAGGCTGGCTCGAGATGAGACCCCCTTTCTCTTAGCCATGGATCTGAGAGCCATTACCCTAGTTTGGCGACCAGATGATGGCAATGTCATACCACCAGATATTCATGGATGTGATAGGTCAGCTCGTGATGAGACCTCCTATCCTTCAACTAACGTTTTAAGCATTCATTATTATATTGTGGGTCCCCTTTACTCAAAGATAGTGTTTCATTGATTTCTTGGGTGAACCCTGGGCGAAGCATCTAGAAGTTTCATATAAGTCTTTTATATTTTACCCAACATCAATCCCTCTGGCCCTTCAACCCCTTCTTCCCATAGAATGAGGGACAACCCCTTCTTGGGTCAATACATCCTAAAATCCCAAGAGATAAGGAAATGGAGGGGAATAATGATGGAAAGTGGTAAGTATGGTCGTGAATGGTACAATTCTCTTTAAGGGATTTCCTAGTAGCAAACCCATCCCCAAGAAAGACCACTTACTAGGGCACAATGTCAACCACCAAGGTGAAGCAGGGAAAAAGCATAATGTCCAAGCATATATCATGAAATCTAGAGAAATCTAAGATACAACATACTCAATTGGTTTAAATATTGAAATTATGCTCACCATAACACTGACTTGTACCTCATGGAGCAAGGCCCACTGCCTTCCAGAAGCTAGTTGATGTGGTGGATTCCATATGGAAATCTGTGACCATTTGTGGTGGCGAGAGGGGTTTCCATCTATGCAAAAGGGTAATTCTGGTCATGTAGTCTCTCGACACTCCATATTTGCAACCTGAGGGCCTCAAGACATAATTTCCTTAGTTATACACAAAATGGGGATAACATATGGCTCCTACTTGGGGACATGTGCTTGTCGTAGAGTGCATGGGAACCCCAACATCTCTTGGTAGACCTTTACTTGTAAGGAAACATCAAACTATAAAGTGTAGGATGACCTACTCATCCTTGTTCTCATATGATCATAATCAAAACCAACTAAGCTGGAAAAGTAAAATTTTGATTTTTTTCAAAAAATTCTAAACTAAGCATGAAATCGATATGCAAGTAGAGAAAAATGAAAATGAAATGCATATAAACTAGTATGAGAAATCAAGATGCAAATGCAGGGAATCAAAATGACTTTCCTACTTACTTGGGGCATGGGACTTGAAGAAATCATGTGACCTGGATGTGAGGTTGGAGAATAGATCCATCTACCGGTAGTGGCATCTTCCTCCCGTCTAATGCTATCAGATAGTATCTTTCTTTGTCAGACTTCTTCCTCATGATGTAAGGGCCAAGCCATGAATTGTTGTCTTTTTGGTCATATCTAGGCTTTCCCTTTCTTTAGTCCCACATGAGCACAAGTCTTCCTTCATTGAAATTGTTTCAAGGGTTATTCTCATCGTATTGAAGCTCTATGTGGATTGTTTCTTTGATGATTTCTTCATGTTTCTCAGCTTCTTCTTGCATAATATGAATAGAACTTAGCTCCTTCCCATGGTACTTTGCAGTCTTCTTTTTATCTGTCCATGGGAGAAAAATATCTATGGAATCTTCCTTCATGAAGGGTAACTCGGATGGATCATACTCAATAACTTGTGGAGGCATATCATAGTAGTGTTCACTGACATAGTTAGGTCCCCTCAGATCCATCACACGTGTATATTTATTTTCCCTGTTATGTAAGATCTCATATGTTCCATCTCCCATGGGAATATATGCATGTGTAAGGTTCATGATAAGGAAACCTCCAAGGGATGAGGAACAGGTCCTTGACAAGAGAATCCCCCAGGCATTCAGAACATCGATCACCAATATGTCCACGAGGATGCTGATATGTGGAAAATCTATCAAAAATACCTTAACATCCTCACACACCCCCAAGACCTCAACTCTTTTTGAATCAATACCACAAACATTGCCATAAGGTCAGGTTGTCTTCAAACCAATTTGTTTCAACATCTTCAATGACATGAAATTTTATAAGGCCCCTGAACTAAACATGCAATTGTTCAAGCATGGCCATCCATGCCTAATGAAAGGTAGAAGGGAGGTTTCTTGTCTCTTGGCCAATCAAGATACATAGTTTTCAAAATGATGGGAGGATCCTCCTTCTCAGTTGGAACCTGTAATATCCTCAAAATTTCCCTTTTTATGGAAGGGATCTTACACATATATGTTACTAGGACCATCGTATTTAGTTTTCCAAACATGCTTGCCACATGAATATTCAACTGAATGTCATCTGTAGGAGTTTTTTTAGGAAGAAACTCACATACTGGCGGTGGAGGTGGTGGAGCCACCTTTTCTGCTGATGGAAGAGGAGTTTCGAGTTGTAACAGAGGCGCTGAATCATTTTCTCTTCTGTAGGTTAGAATTTCCATCTTGCTTAATTCCTTCTTTTGATTATCTGTCAATTTATTAAAGGCCCGAAGTCTCCCCTCTCTTTCTCATATTCTTATGGATTCATTGATCTATTCTTGGGTAACCTATTCATCGTTGAAATTGCAAATCATGAAGTTTATATCGTCTAGGGCACTCATCTTCCTTGTGGGGTTCTTGGCATGGGAGACACCAAGCTTCTATATCAAATGTCCCAACAAGTTTCAAAGTATCTGGGGCCTTTACCTCTTGTTAAGGTCTTGGTTTCCAACTGGTGGCATCTCTCTGTTGTCTAGCAAACTGAGGTCTGGGAGTAGATTTGTATCTTTCCACTGTAGTCATATGATTCATAAGATGATTTTGCACCTGAATAAAACAAGTATTCATTTGTTCTATCTTTTGAGTCAGGAGAGCAATCGTATCAGGAACATTGTTGTTGTAAACCTTCGTCCTTGATTCTGTCTTGATATGAGGGTACTGGAAAGGTTCTATTTTTGAATCAAGGAGATTCTCTTCAATGTCAATACTGAACTCTTTATACTCTTCCAATGATGTAGGAAATTTATCTTTGAGAATGTATTAAAACTTCCCTTCAAAATCATTCATGTAAAGGAGACGAATTGATGATGCTGTATGATGTAAATCTATTGGAATTTGCTTGTATAACCTATCAAATATTGAAATGAATTCCTTTGCTGTTTCATTTTCCTTTTTCTTTATTTGATTGAACTAAGTCCCAAGTGCCCCACCATTTGACGTTTTCGACCATCTACTCTTGAATAAGTTGGAAAAAGCATCGTAGGACGTGATATGATTATCAGGGAGTCCTTTGAACCAATCAAGAGCTTCTTCAATCAATGATGAAGCAAATAACCTCATGACCACATATTCATGATCAATACCTGCATTGTCCATGTCTCGACCAATGAAATAAATGTGGTCTTAAATAGTTATCACATTGTTTCCTGGGAACTTTGGCAACCATTTGTTGACTTCTGTTGGCATTTTGTTAGGGTAACCTTGGATATTGGCCATGTTAAGGGGTTTGTAGAGGTCCCTTTCCCAAGGGTGAGCCATTGGAGAAAGAGGAAGGGATTTATGGAAATGGGTTTTAGCAATGAAAGAATTGAGAGGAGGCCTTCTTTGGTAGACCTTAGAAGGCTTGAACTTCCCAGGGGGAAAATGTTTGGGGAAAGAAGGATTCTGGGAAGGTGGAGTCGCTAGATGAGTTTCAAAATGAGCTCATCAAGGAAAAGAGAAAGGGAACATACCTTAGGTGGAGTCACCAGGAAATGTAAGGGAAAGGCTTTGGGATAGCCTACCAAAGTGTCGTTAGGGTATGAAAAAGTTTCAAAATCTTCCCCGAAAATGGTGCCAAAATTTTATAGTGTAATTTGTATCTTGGGAAAATCCTGACCTAACCACAAAGAAAGTGCTACAACTTGGGAATCCTACACCCAATTTCACCTCGATGTAGGTCCTGCACTTCAAGGGTGACTAGGTCAGTCTAGGGAGGCAATCCCGATGACCCTAAGGGGAATGAGATGGATATGGATAGAGAAGAAAGTGGAGCCCCCATAGTTCAATTCTAAGTGGAGTGAAATGTGTGGAATGAAGTGTTGGGAAGGTACAAGGGTTTCCAGGTTTTTTGAGTGACCTGTAAATGGTGAAATACCTGCCCGAGACACAAGAAAAACCACTTTGCAATGATGTATGTTAGTTGGATCAGCAAGTTAATATTTCTGCCCCTAATTTGCAGAAATATATAAAAATATATATCAGCAATAATATGGTACTATAATCTGCTCAATAAATGGTAGAGATCAAGTAGAAAATGAAAGATAAAGACTAGTAAATGACTAGCTAAACTCAAGACAAAAAACCAATATTCTAGCATAAAAAGATAAGGCTGTTGTAAAAACTTGTCTACAACAAATTATATCAGCCTTATGGATGTAACATTCAATGTATTATAGCAAGAAAATCAACCACTGAAAATCCCTCAAAATTTACCAAAAAGTGCGCTAGACCAAGAAGAATAAGTGTGCAAACTTTGAGGAAACTCCAATGGTTGATAAGAGAGTTATTCAAGCAAATGAGTTAGGGTTTCTGCAGCCCTAATGGCTGAATATGTAATTTTATAACAACAAAAATAAGTATCCCCTTGATGGGGACGCCCTAGTGGTTGTGATTTGCCCAAGGCATAAGGAATACAATCCAATTTGCAAGAAGTAAAAATGACCAAAAATCACATTTCCCAATGGAATATTTTATTTCTCCAATGAAATAATAAATGACTAGTGCTCTTAATTATTGGGTTAATGGGGTCATGCAAAGAAAGATCTAGAGAAGTTACCTCCTTGGGGGTGTAAACCCTCTTACTTCCCAAGGCAAGTTTCTCTAGCTAGTGTTTAAGCTAAGAGGGTGTATGCCCTTATACTTCACTTAGCAAACCCTTGTTTAACCAATAACATGAAGCATAAAATGATGAAGACTATGGTGGGGGTGTATTCCCTTATAATTCCGACCTAGATCCTAGCACAATAAACTTGACTTGAAACAAATGATAGCATGAAAGTAAAAACCATACTAATTCAAGGAAAATTGCCAAGATAATCCACCACAATAGCAAGAGATAAGCCTTCCAAGGCTAGAGCATCACTTCCATCAACCATAACATCAAGCTATAACCATAAACATGAGCCAAGAGAGACAAATTTTCCAAAGTTAGCGAAAATTTCAGACCAATACTTCTCACAAGAGGGAGAGTTATGTTAAAATGAGATCTTATGATCTCTTGTTTATACAAAATGTCACCAAGGTGACTTGTCCATAAATTAAGGGGTAAACCACAAGACTATGGGTCAAAAACCCTAATATTTCCCCCTTTAACAAATTAATGTTAAAAAATTCATTTAAAGTTTCACTTTTGCACAAATAAACCCTAATTTTACATGGATGTCTCCCCTTTAGGGGACTTTTTTCCACTTAGAAGAAGTCGTTGGTGTTGGAGAAGCATGGGTAGGCCTCCAAAGGACATATGTCAAGAATATATAAAATATCCTCATGGTGAATACATTATTCTCCTCAAAATTTCCATGTGTCAATGAGTGGCACCTCGCCACTAAGCCCTAACCCCCCTAGGTGACGTCATTCCTCTAGGAGTGATGTTTTGCCTCTCCTAGGCAAAACGTTTGGCATGCGGGGGCTAGGATATGTTGTCCAAGTCATATTCAAGGCCTTTCAAGTTTAATATTTCTCATCCAGCATGCAGGACTTTGGCATCCAACCTGTGGGCTTGTTTCCCCATGGAAGCCCAAGCTAGGCTTGTTCTCCCAAAGCTGTCCACCAACTAGGTCCTGCAAAGACAAAAAAGCACGTCCTCCAAGGTTCTCAAGTAATAACATCATGATATGTGAATCCAATCAATAAATGAGCCACCTAAACATGTGCATCAAAGATCACTATATCAAACAATTAATTTCTCAAAGACATTATGTGACTTGTCAAGCTTGAATATGGGAGGGATGACAAGGTGTCTTATTGGGTAGATCTTTCCCTAGGTCAAGGAGAGTTTCCAAGAGATCCATTTCTAAGCCATGTAAAGTGGATGAAGGGGTTGGGGTCAAGACTCAATGGGAGTAGGGCTCATGACATACAAGGGGTCGTAGTGTCTCATTCATGGGCACCTTTGTAGAGGGTGTGTGGTACCTTCGTCCGTAATGCACTTTTTTCAAGCCCATTAATTTCCATTCTTTTATTATTTCATAATTTTAAGGAGAGGTTGAAGGTAACTGCCCTAATGTGGAGACCATATGATGGAAATGTCAGCCACAAACACCTAGTGGAAATGATAAGGTTCGCTCGTGATTAGACCCCTTTCTCTCAGCCATGCAATTGAGAGCCATTACCCTGGTTTGGTGACCAGATGATGGGAATGTCAAACCACTAGATATTCATGGATGTGATAGGTCGGCTCGTGATGAGACCTCCTATCCTTCAACTAACATTTTAAGCATTCTGTTAGCTCCCAAAATGAACCCATCCCTATGGTTGCATTTTGTGGTGGATAGCATGGCTATTGGTAGTTTTCTCAAATTTAGTTTTGAGTTTTTCTAGCTGCAAAACTTAGGTTTTGGTTTTTGTCTTGGAAATAAGTTGACCCATAAAGGTCTTCTCTTTAAAATTTTCATAAATTGCTTTCAACAATTAACATGTGTTTAAAAGATGAGTGTTAGCTGGTGAAAGTGGCGACTTTCAACAGCTAAGGAGCGTTTTCCATAGGTCCGTGCGCTGGTGAAAGTGTTGATTTTCAAAACATCCAAAGAAGCATTGTCGCGGGTTGTGCACTGGTGAAAGTGAAGACTTTCAACAGTTAAGGATCAGTTCTCACGGGGTGGCGCACTGGTGAAAGCTATAATTTTCAACAGCTAAGGGGCATTTTCCACAGGATTGTGCGTTGGTGAAAGCAGTAAGTTTCAACAGCTAAGGGGCGTTTTCCACGGGCCGTTGGCTGGAGAAAGCGGGAATCACGTGCGCTTATCCACGTTTCAAAAATCAAATGATGATGCATTCAACTCACGTCATGCAATCAAAAAAGACGCGTTGGTGAAAGTGGATAATCATGAAAACTGGAGTTCCACGTCCAAGTCGGATTACAAATCGGATCCGGTTCAGAAACTCATGCTCCACAATCATGGCGTCGAGGATGGAAAGTTCAAACCCATTAGCGCAGGTACAGAGGATGTACTACCGGGCTAACAACATCAAATCTGATCATTGCTTCCCTATCACGCATCATTCACAAATATTGGTTAAGTTTCTAATGTTAAAAAAACAGAGCCGACTCCCGAGTGATTTCAACAACGCAAGACCTCGCCCAGAATATCAGTTTCCTATGTTGTGTATGCGGAATTGCTTGAGATTTTGGTTGACAGAATGGTGAGGAGACGCAGTGGTTTTCTACTCAGAAAAGAGTTGGACAACCTATCTTTCCTACAGACTCATCCAGAAGTACATAAGCACTTTTCAAATGCAGGTTGCATTGAATTTGTTGAGAGGCTACAACACGGTTGTCACCAGTCGATAGCAGAAGCTTTTGCCAAAACTTTCGATGGGAATAAAGCTCATGTTGGGTCCTTGGAAATCATAGTAGATGAAGCTGCCATTACTGCAGCAACCAGCCTACCAAGATCGGGCCAGATTTGGTTCAAAACCACTGCCACCAAAAACTTAAACTTCAGAGCCTATTTGAAGGAAGAGTTCAGGCACAATGCATGGAAAAAGAGCATGCCGGTTTCCTATCTAGAAGAGGAGTGGCATGAGATGTTTAAGGGCATCCAACTCTACATTACCTCGGAGGGCAGGTATGAAAAACTCATGATGTATCATTTCAAGCTCCTAGACCATTTCACAGGTAAACCTCTTCTCAATTTACCTTTTTTCCTACATAAGAGTTTAACTAAGGTCTGCAAGAAGATCAGGGCTCAACCCCTAAGCATGAAGAATACTCTGTGCCACTTTGGCCTCATTAAATTGATCATTCTGGAGGAATTAAAACAACAAGGAAGGAGTTGGCAACATTTTCTATTTTGGGAAGGCTTTGAAACACAGACTCAGCCCATAAATGAACAGGGGAAAGGTTCAAAGAAACAGTTGAATCCTCAAAGCATTTCGAGGAAGAGGAGGACCCTGCCAGGAACTCCAGAAGATAGAATCTCTGGAGTAAAATCCCATAGGTCAAAGAAAAGGTTAAAATTTGAAACCACTACAGAGCAGCTCACAGAGCAGCCTACAGAGAAAAGAACAAACATATTAAACTTGCCCTACACTGACTCAGAACCAGAGCAACAAGATGAGAGCCCTGTCATCAAGAGTCCTGAGTAGTCAACTGAATTTGCATAGAATTATGAGACCTTCACTCATACAGAGGAAGGAGAAACCTCAAAGATATCTAAGTCAAGGAAAACTCAGAAAATCAAGCATCTGAAGGAGGTAATCACTCAGCAAGAGGTTTTGGAATGAGTAATCAAAGATAGGTACAAGAAGTTGTCTGATAACTTCGCAAGAACCAACGCTGCGTTTGAGAGACTGGCCCGGGAAAGTGTTAAAGAGAAGAAAAGAAAGTAGAAGATCACCAAAGATTACAATAGTTTATGGTGGCTTGCCAAACGCCTTAAAAGGAAGATAAGAAGATTGAAACAAAAACAAAACCAAAAGTCCCACCCAGATTTGAAGGTGCTTGCTCAAGTCGCTGTCAATATGCAAGGTGAGAAATCAGAGACACATTGAGTTTTGATGGAATCACAATTTTGAAGGTGAAAACTCGTTTTGGGCACAGGCAGGGCTTTCACCAGCGCAAAGCGATGTTTTATGACCCGTTAGCTGGTGAAAGGCAACGCTTTCACCATCTAACCAGCGAAATATAAAATGAGTTAGCTGTTGAAAGCTGGAAAAGCATTTTTGGAGGCCAAGGACATAACAGGTAAATTTTTACAGATTATAAAGAGGTTCCAGAGTATCAAGGGGATATCAGATCGCATGCAAAGGACTCAGCATCAGATGGTTCGAGAGAATTTTGGGAACCACATGCAAAACAATTTTCCTCAAGGATCGACTATGAACGTTGAAGAAATCCACCTGTCAAGACAAGTGTCTTTCCATGTTTCATTACATTGAAGATTCCAAGAGCTGAAGGATATAGATGGCGAATTTTTGAGATTGGAGACAATCCGAATGATAGTTTAGTTGTTAAATCTTTATTATCAAGTTATTTAGTTACATTTGAATTGCTATTTTTAAACATAGATCCATGTTTTTAGGATCTGTAAAACTGATTGTAAAAGGCTATAAATGCCTATTTTTTCTAAGAGACAAGGGTTCAAACTGGGAGATATTTTATGCCACTGTATAGACTCTTTTTGCAGAAATAAAGTTCAGTTTCCTTTCATTTCCAATATCAGAATTGTCCATCTTTCATTTTCTGTACTTTGTTTTAGTTTATTTTAGTTCATAAAGACTGTTATCTCTTTATTGAGCTCATATACTTGAAATTAAAGGATTTCTCTTTGTCTTGTATTAAGACCTACATTCACTTGTATTGGCAATCAAGAATAGTGTTCTCCATCCTCTCTTTCAATTATTTGATCTGATTATTGTTTCCTGAAAGCACTGTATCTTTAGATGTGTGATGAGTTGTTTCTTACATAAATCATTAAAGACCCCATTGTCCCAAACACATAAAAAACATTATTTCTAAGTTACCAAGCATCCCTAGCCTACAACCCTAAGGAGTTTCTTGGAGTGATAACAAATTGGCGCCGTTGCCGGGGAGACGAAATTCAAGCTTTGCTCTCCTGGGATACGACACAGAGCTGATCTTTGATGATAGACAAAGATTAGACATTTTCAGTTGGTTGTAATCATCTATCTGGCGACTCCACAAGTTCATCCTAGCTCCTAAGAGGATCAGTACTAGGGAGAATCCTCAAGAATCACCGATCACACCAGTGTCCAATCCAGAATTAATTCTCAGGAAGGGAAAGACGATTCAAGGTCAAACTTCAAATACAAAAGGTAATCCTCTTTTCAGTTCTGGAAAATCTACTACAGAAAAATTTGAGTTCTTTTCAGAGAACACTGATGAAAAAACAACTGTAAATACTGTAGAAGAACAAATTCTTTTTGATCAACAGAAAAATCCTAGTGATGATAAATTGATAGACTATAATTTGATTGAAAAAACCTCTAAGACTTTAGAAAGAAGCCATAGTTCTTCTTCCCTTGAGTCTTTCCACTCTCAGCAACAAGAAGAT
>JASDQU010588448.1:102088-112325 GCA_032191745.1 Picea mariana
GGTATGTGTCATGTTTGATCATTATAACTTTCAGATATATGCATCAGGTTCCTTACATTTCTGACAACTGCTTGGATCTTACACTAACCCACTTGACCATGGTTGGGGGGATTAACGGGGTGCCTTAGCAAGCTTGTATCCATAGGTTTTGGTCAGCCACCAGGGGGGATTTAGAAGAGCCATCGTCCGCTCCTACCATATTATCATTTTACATCTTGTCTCCTATCCATCTCCCTCACTCCCCTAGTCCGGGAATTAGGATGACCTATTTGTGGGGTTACACTTTATCCTGTGGGAAGAAGGGGCTAAAGGCCCAAGAGGTAAAGGCAGCTGGTAAAAGATAAAAGCCATAGGAAATAAAACCTAGAGATGCCTCGCCCAGGGATCCCCAAGAAGGCAATAAAAAGCTTCTCGATAAGAAACAAGAGGGACCCAGAGAAAAATAATAAAACAAGACCTAGCCAAGAGGATGGGGGGTCTCATCACGAGCCAACCCATTATTTTCATAGGTATCTAGAAGTATGACATTGCCATTATCTGGTTACCACACTAGGGAAGTGACCCTTGGTTGCATGGCCAAGGGAAAGGCAGTCTCATCACGAGCCAACCTTATCATTTCTGCGAAAATACTTGTGGGTAACACTGTCATCTCTGGTGACCACGCCAAGGAAGTGTCCTCTGGTTAGACCTTGAAATAAAAAGAAAGAATAAAGGAAAAAAAGGGTTTGGAAAGAATTGCATCCATGACAGGTACAACTTGCCTCCTACAAAGGCACCCACGGATAATATCCACCCCTGGTTTTCACTATGTCTGGGCATCCTTAGACCACACCACCACGTATTACATGGCTTGGATGATATCTTTTGGGAACTTTCCTTTTCTTATGGATGTTGGCCCAATAGGTTACTTTGTCTTTTTCTTTAGCTTTGTATAGTAGGTCAGTGTAATGTCTTTGAGTTGTTAGATGATATGCTAGAAGTCTTATGCGTGCATTTGATAAAATTAATGATGAAATATGATTGGCATTGCTATGATCCCGAGGACTAATGAGCCCATGGAGGGTGAATTTTTTGATGTGCAGGACCATACCCGATGGACAGGTACCAAGTGGACCGATACACATGGGGAGATGATCAGTTCAGACCTCCATGGGGCTGAAGAGCCCATCAGATGGTTGCTGAGACCTCATCGGGGGCAGAGACAAGACAGTGACTGATCGAGCATTTGCACGAGAGAAGAAGAAGGACGTTTTCATCTAGGACGCCTTGGTTGAGCCCAGCCCCAGGAGGTTGACCAACTGCAGGTGGAATGCATCCCTTTGTTGACCAGGACTTCCTCCAGAGACCCTTGACATCACCTCCAGCGCGTGGCATCTTTACAGGGCAGTTTGGCACGTGTGGCAGAGTTTGGAGGCCCAGAGAGGGCCAACGTTTGCCTTCTAGTGCTGAGTTTTTCCCTAAAAAGGGCCAACATCTCCCTCAGAGGGGCTAGACGTCCTACTTACTGCTCATTTAGGCTTTTATTTAGCAGTTAAATGTAAAAACAGTATGATTTTTGGTAGTCAGCCTTGTTGGCTGTTTTAATGACCTAATTTTTAATTAAGGGTCATTGGATGATATAAATTGAGGATGTTTTCCCTCATTTTGAAGATAACACAACTCACTCATCAAGTGAGATCTGATTTTTAGCGCCCTATTGGGGTTTCTGGCTGAAATAGTGAGGCACAAATTTTGAAGGAAGAGTTTTCTTGGCATTTATGGTGTTTCTTTGGAAGGAAGGTGTTACAACTAGGGTTTGCTTGGATATTTCTTCATGAAATGTAAGTGTTTTTTCTGCAAAACTTCTCTTTGAATGGTTGTAGTTTAAATCTCTTTCATATTACTTATATTTTGCTGAATCAAAACCCTAGGGGACAACCACACAAGTAGGTTGTTGTCTCATGTCCCCTGACAAAGAGACCTTAAACCATTGAATAAGAAAATAAAGCCTAGCATTAGCTACACTTGTTTTCTTCATTCCTTATGCTAGCCATATCTTTTGGAAGCCAAGAAGAGTGAGACATCCTTAGCCTAGACTTACTACACTAGGGCCGTACCATTCTAGGGTTTGTTGACAGGCCTTGTTTTAGCAATGTCTCCCTCATCAAAACCTCTTGTCTTGGTTAATTTTTCCTCATTTTGATATCCATTTGCCGGGAAAGAGGAGAGAGCACAAGGCCTTGCCTTTGCAACACCAAGTGAACCTCTCTCTCTTAGGGTTTCTATTTTTAAGGCCCTGCTTTAGAAGCACCTTGAAAAACTACCCTCTAGTCCTCAGAAAATTTTTATCCTTCAACTCTTGCGTCCATCATTTATTGACTCCATTAACCCTTAGGCACTGATCCTTAGACTCTAGTGTTGAAGTGATAGTGACTAAACAAACTTTCAAAACCTTATAAATTTGAAACCCTAACTAACAACTAACCCTAAAAGCTGACGTCACCCCTAGGATATTTCATCTTGACGCAACAATCTATCATATGTGAGCAACTGAATGATGTTTAATGCATTGATTTGATTCAAGGATTGATTATACTCATTGGATGCTATATTGTTCTAGTATTTATTGACAAGTAACATCATATTTCCATTGTCATTATTGCAAACATTGACTTCGTCAATATTTGCTGCTGTATTTTCTCATATATTGAACTTAGATAGTCACTGACTTATGAAGTATTAACCATTATTGCACATACTAGTTTTATTGTTGTCTTGTCTCGCAAGAAGGTGCCTTCTCCGTGGTTATACTTTATTTGGCTATCTCTTTGGGTGGTAATCTGTGAAAGGGGAAACTAGCCTTAATCCTTTGAGCCTTTCCCTTTCAAACCCCAGATTGCCAGGGACATCTTCCTTGGGCCTAGCCTCCCTAAATAGAAAGGACCTCCCCATTGTGGTGACATTGGGTGGGTTAGGTCCCTGTTACCCTAGTTTGACCTTCTACTTTATAGCCTTTTCTCCTAGCTACAAACTATGCGATAACATCAACCACCAAGGAGAAGCAGGGAAAAAGGCATAATGTCTAAGCATATATCATGAAATATAGAGCAATCTAAGATTAAGAATACTCAATTGGATTAAATATTGAAATTATGCTCACCATAATACTAAATTTTACCTCATGGAGCAAGGTCCACTTCCTTCCAGAAGCCATATGATGTGGTGGATTCCATCTGGAAATCTGTGACCATCTGTGGTGGCGAGAGGGGTTTCCATCTGTGAAAAATGGTACTGCTGGTCATTTAGTCTCTCGACACTCCATATCTGCAACTTGAGGGCCTTAAGAGATAAACTCCTTAGTTATCCACAAAATGGGAATAACATGTCCCTTTCTTGATGCAGCGTGGTCCATCTTGTGTACTGGTCCTCGTAGCTTCCAACATGGTAGTACTATTATTTAATGGAATCCCTGAAGGAATCCCAGGTGGGGCGACCACAAATATTGTATATTCCTCTATGGCTCTTTTCTCAGAGTATGTATCCCACCAGTCCTTAACATGGGGGACAACCTTGAATAGTGCAAGATTAATCTTTTCCCTATCGGAAAAATTGTGTACCAAAAAATGCCCTTCGAGCAGATTCAACCATTTATCTACAACATCCGTGTCTATCAATCCTTCAAATAATGGAATATCAAAATTTACTTTTACCTTGAAGGGGGTTACATGGCCACTTGATGAAGATGCATCTCGTGTGGGCAGCTGCCAAAGGATTTGTGCAAATTTGTCCATCATCTCATTCCTTTGTCATTCAAGGGATTCCTTGAGAAATTTTTTAAAAGGATATCCTGCTCCATCATATTTTTTCTCATCCCCCATGAGTTGGTCAGGTTTGACGCGATTGATATTGCAAAGGCTCGATTGGTTCGAGTCCCAATTTCTTGTACCCATATCTTGTCGGAGACATGCACAAAGAAAAAAAAATGAAGAGCAGACCAATCTGATACCACTGATCCATATTTATGAATGGAATAAAATGAATAATAGATTGAATACCATAAAACATAGATACAAAGAACAACAAAAAATATCCAGTGAACAATAACTTCTATTGAATAAATAAAATAGGCTGAAACTATAAAACTATAGAACTGAAACGACTTGCTTGAATGGTGGTAGCTATCTCTGAGAAGAGATGTGGTTGCTACATGAATCCATATAAAAAGAATGAATACAATGAGGCTCTAGAGGCCCTTTTAAAATTACTCATGAGTGCCAAAACCCTAAACATAAAAAAACCTAACCCTAGGAGATGAAACACCAAAATTTATGTGGGCCCCGATGGGTAAGTTGGTACCTGAACTTCCCAGTGTTGTAAATTTTGCATACGACCTCCGTTTTAGGCGTGTGATAGCTCGTTGGAAAGGTATTTTCGAGAAATACACATCACGCTATCAAAATGTGAGTCTATCTACAATTTTATTGTGTCAATCCAAAAAACAATCTGTTTAGGGCCCTAAAACGGTCGCGGAAGTACAAAAGGATGTACTGATATGGAAACTTCCAAAATAAGCCATTTGGAATAGGTGCGTGACCACCAATATCCACCTGGATGTTGTGTATGGATTCAACACAACCCTAGAAGTGTAGAACCCACAATTACAAAGAAATGTCATCATTATAGAGAAACATGTTGAACTAAAAACTGTCAAGATGAGCCAATTGGAATAGGTGGGTGGCTACCAATATCCACCTGGATCACATGGTGACATGTTTGTTACATGTTTGTCATGTTTTAGTAATGGCATCATGACATGTCTATTGCTTTAATTCTATAATATAAAATGTGCGAACCCAATATTGGATTTGCTAGATTATCTACACATGTATCGTAACTTCTAGGAACACAAATGAATGTAATAATATCAAATTGACATAATAAAAATATAGCATGTAGAAATTTCCTAAGAAGGGGTGGTTCTCAGATGTTGTAAAAGTTATTGAGATGTGAGAGTAACTAAGACTCGAGGTTAATTTTAAGATAGAAGATGTTGAAGTCAACTGCACCAACAAGTAAATTGATTGTTACATCATATTCAACTTGATTGTTGGCTGTGGGGCCAACATAGATACCACTCCTATGAACTAACATTTGAGGTGATGAGTAAATGGTCAATACAGTTGAGGATACATTCTGAGCCTAGTCGCTCGCACAATCAACAAAGTTGATGTAACAAGTTATATTGAGAACCATTGAACAAGCATGGAGAAATCAAAGTATGAGATGCAAAACTAAACATGAAAAAATAAAATAAAAGAGAAAAAAGATAATTACAAATGATGTACAAAAATGGGTGGGTTGTGTGTTGTTAAGCATATAAAATTTTGAAGTACAACCCATTGAAGGGTTCCCTAATAAATTTTACATTATGTCCAACAAGTTCACATGCCCCCTTCTCCAAATAATGTTTAATGATGTAGGGGTTGTGCCATTGTGATTTGAATTTATAAGGGTTTAAATTTTCTTTGGATCAGTCAAATCCAAGGATGAAGGATAGACCTATCAATTTTAATGTGCATTGGAGTGATTTTTCATGGCCTCATTGGTTTTCAAGGTGTCACGATGGTCCTTGTCAAGTCATTCCAAGGTGGCTAACCATTGTTCCAAGTTATTAGTGTGAGGAAGAATCTTGATAACTAAATGGAGAAGTGGGATCTTGCACTCAATGGATAAAATTACCTCTAATCCATAAACACGATGAAAGGGAATGAAGTCTGTAGAAATTTTGATAGATTTTTGATAGGCCCATAAAGCCAAGAATTGCATGTCATTCTAATTGGTCTTGTTTTTGTTTATAGTCCTATGAAGCATGGTCTTTAGTGATTTATCAAATAACTTGACTTGAGGGTTATCTTGAGGATATTAAGAAGTGGAAAACACATGTTTACATTCCAACAATGAAGTCAATGCTTGGATGAATTCATTCTTGAAATGTTTTCCATGGTTGGACACTAGTTTCTGAAGTATGCCAAAGAAAGTGATCACGTGGTTGAAGAAGAAATGAGTGGCCATGGTAGAAGTGTTATTGAAGGTAATTATCACTTCATCCCATTTGATGAAATAGTTTAAGACCATAATGATGTACTTATGACTACCACTAGACACAAGGAAATATTTCATAAAGTTGATACCCCATTTGTAAAGGGGACTGACAACAATAATGGGATGCAAGGACTGGGTGGTGCCCTAGTTTTAGAAGCAAAAATTTGACAATTCTTGCATTGTTTAACTGTGTGAATGTAATTACAAAAAAGGAGGGCCAATAAGAACCTACGCAGAGGATTTTTTAGGTAGTGGCCTTAACCAATAAATGGCTACCACAAGCACCACTATGGAAATAATCAGGAACCAACTTTGCCACTACGTGAGTTAGGCATCGAAAAAAGATGGTGTTGACACCTTGTTGGTAAAGAACACCTTTGAGAAGGATATAATGAGGATATTGATTATGAATGCACCAGAGATCATCACAAGAGAGGTGCGGGCAAAGTTTATGTGTGCAAAGGTAGAACACAATATCACCATATGATGGATTGTTTAATGTTATAATGAAGAGATTCTCATTAGGGAGAGTACCATTGAGGGGTCAGTCAACTGAGTTGGTGGGAAGGTCAATGATGAACTTGATGAGGACCAAGGCCTTCTTTCCTTTGTGGGTATCAAATTCATGGTCAAAATCTTGAAGGATGACTATCTAATTGCTGAATTTATCATTGATTATCTACGAGCCAAGATGCATTGCATGGCGTTTGAATTTTCCATGGCTCTGGTGTGGCAAAGAAGGATATAGTGATGGATTTTACGGACTAAATGAGCCATGGATAATGCCAACATATCATCATGATTTTACTTTAATGTTGGTCCTGGCATGTTTTTGTTGATGTAATAAATGACATGTTCATAGCTATTATCCCCTTGCTATATTAACATGCCGACGATGGTGAATTTTGAAGCATAAATGTAAAGGATGATGGGTTTTTATTAAAGTTAGGATACTAATGAGAGGGGGTGATTATGAGAGTGTGTTTTAAAATGTTAAAACTCTATTAAGCTTGTTCATTTGAAATGAAAGTAAGGTTTTGTCATAAAAGATGCAAGAAGCCATGGGTTTCAGTAGCATAGTCAAGAACAATGCATAAAAAAAGGTTGGCTTTGCCTTGGAGGATATAAAGTTGTTGGAGGGTATGTGGTGGGGGTATCTATGTAATGGATTTGAATTTCAAAGGATTGACAATAATACCTTGCTTTATGATAGTGAACATGAGGAGGCGTCCAATTGTAACATAGATCACATACACTTAAGAGGATTTGAATGCATAGTATATTGTCAGCACCGAAGAAAACAATCACATAGGTATTCTAAGTGTTATGACCATCATTTGGATCTAGCCATAAGATCCTCAATGTAGGATAGAAAAATATGTGGACCATATTATGGAACATGCAAGGCATAGTGCTTTGGAAAGTGGATCCGACATTCTTAAGTTCAAAGGGCGTGATACGATAACCGAAAGTTCCCCAGGGTCACATGGTAGATGTAGTTTTGTATTGGTCTTGTTGATGGATTTGAATTTTTTATTGTACATGGATAAATTGTCCATGAAAGATATGAATTCATGGTCGATGGAGCCAATCACTTAGTTGATTAAAGGAATAGAGAAATTGTCTTTAGGACATGCTTGATTGAGATATCAAAAATCATTATAGACCCTAATGGTTCATTTTTTCTTGTTGATGGGGACATGATTAGACATCCATGAGGTTCATGTGATGGGGTGTGAATCCAACCAAGCATAAATTGTCAATTTTGGCTTTGATGGATGGGGATTTTGTGGGGTTAATAGGTCTCTTGTTTTGTTGAACATGGGACACAGTCAACCATGTGTTAATAAGGTGTTTGACAATACGAGGGTCCATACTAGGAATTTATGCATAATGCTAGGTGAATATGTGATGATACTCTTCAAATAGATATTTATAAATGACAACCTCCTCTAGGGTATGGGTGGAACTAAGAAGGATGTTTTCAGTGATTCCAGTAGTGATGAAAATATCAACAGTGATGGTTTTTGAAATGTTGGCTAGATTCTCCTCCTAAAATGTGTCTAGGGAAAGAATATGGTTTTTAAATTGATCAATGCATCCATGGGGAAGGAAATCCTTGGCCTAGATGGTTTACTAATGCAACAATTTCATTGATGTTGTTGATGAATGACTTTCTCAAACCTTTCATTGATTCTTTTGTAGTTGTGCATTTGGAGGACATACTTGTCGACATCGGAACCTAGGAGGAGCATTTAGACCATTTGAGGAAAGTGTTGGAGACTTTTTTCAAGGAAAAAATGTTGTAGTTGAATATTAAGAAGTGTGATTTTTCCAAACAAGCATTGTTCTGCTTGAGATTCATGGTTGGTGGATATTGACTGGGGAGAGACCCCAACCAAAATGTTGACCATACAAAAGTGACAAATTTATTCCACATTTCTTAGAGATTGTAGCCAATGACAAAAAAAAAGAATAAGTTCCTTTGGAAGGAGCAAGACAAATCCTTCAACATTCTGAAATAGAATATTTGTGAATCACATGTGTGAGGACTTCCAAATTTGCAAAATCCTGTCGATATTAAGGTTGATGCATTTGGGTATGTCATGGGGTTTTCCTTATGCAAGAGGGAATATTGATTACCTATCATTCATAAAATTACAGTGAAGTGATATTAGGTCATCCTACCTATGACAAGGATATTTTAGCTTTTCATCAAGCAATGAAGCATATGACAGATTACATATTAGAGAAGGAAACAATGATCCACATCGACCACAAGTCTTTGTAGGCTTTACAAATGCAAGCTAAGTGACAACAAGTGAGGCTTAATAAGTGGATGTCTTATTTGCAACTATTTAACCTTATGATAAAGTACAAGAAATGGGTTACACATAATATTATTGATTTCTTATGAAGAACATCTAGTTGATCCATTATACTCATGACTATCCTATATCTACGACCTTTTATGTACAAAGATTTACAAATCCAGTATGAGTAGGATATGGGATTTTACTTGATTGCGGTATCATTGTATTATGAAGAGAATAATTAATACAATTTGAGAGAAAGGTTGTTTTGCAAGGATAATAAGTTGTGTATACCAACCGAGGATTGAAAAATCATTTATCTAAGAGAAACACATACTTCCAAAGTCACGAGACATTTTGGAGCTATGGAAATGTTGTTAAACTTATAGAGGTATGTTTATTGGCAAAATATGTTGACAAATATTGCTACGTTCATTTTGACATGTGTATTTGAATGTTGAACAAAGTATTCCAATAGAAACTTGGGATTGTATACACATTTTCCTATACTAGGTTGACTATAGAAGAACATTTTGATGTATTTCCTTGGAGGATGTTGGAGACTTGGAGGGGATATGATTATCCATTATTAGTACTAATTCAATTCAACAAGATTACACAATTGATTCCTTGTAAAAAGTTCATGACTTGTTAGGAAGCACCAAAGTTGTTTTTCCATCGTATATGGGTGCATCATGATTTTCGATAGGTATATTTATGAGAAAATTTTTAAAAGCATTGTGGAATATCATGGATAATAAGTTAAAGAGGATCACAATCATTCACCCATGGATAAATGGATAGATAAAATTGGTGAATAGAACCATTTTTCATTTGTTGAGTTGCCTATAAGAAGCATATTAGGACTTGGGATTGTATAATTTGAGGATTTTGTGACTATAAAAATACTAAAACATAGGTATACATGATTATTTTAGAAAATATATTAATAACAGATGATTTTTGTTCATAATTGACAAGATTAAATTTACAGTCAAAGAAGACAAGACAATTAATAACTACATGATATACGACTTATCATGTTATGTCTTATATTGAATAGTTTACTTAGAGATTAATTGTTTTTTCTTACTGTAAATTTAGTCATGTCAACTATGAGAAGCAATAAACTATTATTAATAATCATGCTAAAAACAATTATTTATACCTAAGTTTTAGTAGTTAATTATTCTACCAAAACTAATAGTATATATCATTAGCAATGTAATACTTTGGTTTCTGCCCCTTGATTATGAATGTATATGTAATGATGAAATGGATATAAGCCTAGACATATGCGGTCTAAGTAAAATATGACCATTATATTTGTAAATATGTAAATT
>JASDQU010588449.1:14268-24715 GCA_032191745.1 Picea mariana
TGGGTGCACAAGGGGATTAAACAAAGGAGCCGCCAATCATTGTGACAAGCCACCACTCGCTCAAATTTCATTATGACAAGCCACCACTTGCCAAATTTCCATTAAAAATGCAGAGCCAAAAAACCCTATGGTGAGATATATGACTAGTACATAAAGTGGTACGCTCTATTTGCATATCTACATCTTTTTATATTAGGAGACCTAGAATCTTTATATGGCTTTATTTTTTTAGTTGGATAGGATAAGTAACTAGGCGAATAGAAGTTGGAACAAGAAGGTATGTGGATTCGTATGACAGACCTACTTTGCTCATATATTCAAATAGATATACAAGTAGGGATCAAGAGAATACCTCCATTTCTCCCAAAATTATTTTCGCTTCCTGTTGCATGAAAGATGGTTTTGTCACCTCTTATCATGTTCAAAATTAAAAAAAACTAATGTCAGTGTAGATTAGCTCTAGATGCAATGAAGCAACATTTAAATGAAGTTTAAATGAAGTGCAGATTGAAGATAGTTAATGTCGTACTAATTATTACCCATTGCAATTCGTAATGGTTCCTAGCTGCAAATGAAGAACCGACACCTAGTGAATGAAGAAATCAACACAACAAAAGAGGTGATTTGCATGCATACTGCCCATCAAATGAAGAAATCAATGTAGACCACCCAACAAATGGAGAAATAAGCACGACAGAAGCAAAAGAGTTAAGCAGTGTGCAAGCCACCCAAACAGTGAAAAAGCAGTGTACAGGCCACCCAAAGAGAAGAAATCGACACAACAATAGAAAAGCATCATGAGCATGGTGAAAATTGGCACAACAAAAGCAGAAGAGTTCAACAATGTGCAGACCACCCAACGAATGAAGAAATCGACATAGCAAAAGAGGTGACCAGTGTGCGGACCACCCAACAAATGAAGAAATCAGCACAACAAACCACCCAACAAATGAATAATTCTTCACAGCATAAGAGATGAGCGGTGTGCAGACCACCCAAAAAATGAAGAAATTGGGCACAACATAAAAGCATCACGACCATGGCTGAGTAGAAACCATCGGGAGCAGCCAACCTAAATACATAAAAGAGAAGAGGAAATAGAGGGTTGGTTTCCCTTGTCTGATGACACATTGAACAATGATGTCATATGTGTTGTGAACATGACTTTTTACGTGTAATGATTAATCAAAACAACTATGTGATAAACATTATAGGCAATATGCCATAAACATTGGGAGGAAGCCTAACATACAATTAAATGTTAGGAACTAATGCTAGACATCAAGTCTAGCATTAATCCCTAAACTCCAAAACTCTCTGAAACCTCTCTCAACTATGTGAAATTTGTTCTAAGCTTGCCTCGAAATGAGGCCAAATAAGACCTCAAACCAAAAAGTTAGGAAAAAAATAAAATTTGAGCTAGAAAATTGTATGGATTGGTTAAAATATTTGCTTACATTGGTTTGTGTGAACATATTTGAAAACCGATTACTAATAGTCCCATCATCTCGAAGGGCAGGGACTAATAAAGGCATCATAGTTAAAACCAAATACCTCAAATATTTTTCTAAAATATTTTCCACTTTTGTTGTGTTGGTGATATGGAGTGAGGTAATGTATTTATTTTATCTCACTTAGGTTTGTTGCCTACTTTATTATCTTATCTGTCACTTGAGAAGGAAATTGTTGTAACACTATTTATCACCCAATTTACATTAGGGACATGAAAACCTAAATGTAACACTAGGAAACCGTTGTAACACTATATATCACCCAAGGCTTTGACAACATAATTATGTTCATTCCTTTTGTAATCCTCTCTTCACCCACCCTTTTGTTCTTCCAAGCAGGTTTTAATTTAACAAGTTCAATATCACACAGACCTACGCCATCTAGCTTCCTCAAGAAATAATCAGAGAGTTTGTCAACTTGAGTTGTGCTTGAGCTATTGGTCCCCAAATCTCCAAACTACCCAAATAAAATTTTAAGTCCCCCCAATGATAATATATCCCTAAGCTATCCAATCCCAACTGAAAAACCTATCCCAGAATACCAACCTATTTGTGTATGGTCCATAAATGTTTAGGACAATGATCTCCTTCCCCAAATCTTGGAAGTAAAGAGCTATTCCCAAATCCAAAGCAAAGGACCAATAATTAGAATAAATCAAAGATCTTCTCTTCCAATTAGTAACGAGGTGCCTTGATCCACCCCTTTAGTTAAACTAGTAACCAATCCCCCTAATCTACCCCTTCAGTCAATGAAAATAAAATCCTAACCCCCAAATAACATTTCAAGCTCATTAAATATCCCCCTCCACTATACATTATCTCCCGCAATAACATAACTTCAAGATTGTGATTTTCCACGACCCTCTTTAAAGCCTACTTTTTAGAGGGACTGCCTAACCCTTGACGATTGAAGGATAAGCAAAACATTTTTCAACCTTTATTAGGGTATTGATTGCTCTAAGAACCCCATCTAAGGAAATTAGTTGTTTACTAGCCAAAACCTAATTAACAACTTTTTCTTGAGCCAATTATTTCTTACCTCTACTCACACCTTTAGACCCTTTTCCTCCATTAAAATCATGCCACCTTCAATCCCTCCTTTGATCCAAAAAGATATTTTACAATACTATGGTTGAGTTATTAAGCATGTTTTGATTAACCAATTAGGAAGCTTTAAGAAAAAGGAAGAAGTTATACAAGAAATGTGACAGCCATATAAACATGTACATAACTGAAATGAAGCATAAAACAACAACAAACCACAACACCAATGTGATAATGGAGTTCGGCAATCTCACCTACGTCTCTGGGCCTTTGTCTCAGTGGGTGAGGCTTTCTTATTTATGTTCAAAACTCAATAAGTACATCACAATAGTGCCAAAAGGTTACAAAACTAATCTGGTCTTGTTCTTCCAGATCTCAAGAACCCAACAGAAGAAACAACACTCAAATCGGATGACCAGAGTTCCCAGAAATGGCCCGCAAAGGTGCACTCCTCAACGACTTCCCTGCATAAAAATGGCTTTGGCTTGGCAAATCTTCAGCATAAACCTACTATGAATCTCCTCCTATGGCCTCAAGAATGCCTGGTTTATATAGATCTGAAGTTGGTAACCATATCCCAACTTCCTCCCAAGATCTAGCCTCAAAAAGGGCCCAATATCCCCTAATATTGGCCAAAAATCTCCAAAAACGCCCAATCTGGGCCAAATCTATAGGGAAATAACCCACATGTTTAACAAAAATCAAACTTAGCCCCAAGGGCCTGGGTGCATGCTCCAAAATAGGGTCACATGGCAACAAATGGCCAAGCGCCAGCCCCTAAGGGTTGCGCGTTGGCCCTTAGCCCGCAAGTAAAGGTCATATGGCGTGAAACAATAGGACCGCGCCCTATCAGTGCACCCAACAATCTAGTCACCGCCCCTGAATACATGGTATTAGCCCTAAGTCCTAATCCCTAACGTGCCTTCGTGGTTAAGCCTTGAAACATGGCCTTGCGCCCTTTGTTGAATTGGTAGTGGAGCGCATATATGGTGGTTGTGGTTATATGGGAAACAATAAGTCCACGGGTTGGGGCTACACCCCAACCCCCTTCTGCCTCCGCTTTACACAATAAAGCACTTTAAATATTTTAAAGTGGAAATGGTATAAAAAGAAACACGGTGGTGGGTTGGCATTCCGACCTATTCCCAAAACGTTAGCCTCCAATTAGAGGTCCTGAGTTCGAATCCGGACAAGACCAAAACTTTTGTACAATGAAACTAACCAATGCCAGGGTGCCACGTGGCACCTTCTCAATTGTCGAATGATGACAAATGTCAAACATCGACTGGTCCACATGTTAGTGTCGTACCCTGCCACCTGTCTGCCTGTTAGCGTCGTACCCTGTCATNGGACAACCACATGTTGTCGTACAGATGTGCCATGTGTCACCCTTGCAATGGTGAAATGTGTCAGTTCCTTGTTGGTCCACCTGTACTTGCCACATCATCAGTCAGCCTGCCACATCAGCTATACGGACCCTGCCACGTCTGTGCCAACTGTACTGCCACATCAGTTGTACGGTCCTACGACTTATACAGTCAACTGCCACGTGGTGTTGTACGAACTATACACTCATCCTTTTTTGCCTGTTTGGAAAAACGAACATATCGCCATAAGTTGAGAATATGACATCCGTTTGAGCCCATTCAAGTTGTGTTGGGTTTGTATCAGCGAGGCCTACGCACAAGTCTGTTTTGAAGCCATTATGAGAACTTTGATTTTTAGGCCTTTCTGAGCCCCATCAAGCTGCTAGATCTGATTATGGATCACACCTCCCCACTAAAGGACCTTTTGGTCCCCAAAAGGTTACTGACAAGACAACAAGCTCGAGATAGGCCACCCGACTTATTCCTTGTCTTTGAACTCTGTCCTGTGCACCTGTCTCATCAAGATCAACTGTAACACAATCATGATAACTGACAGCATATTGTTAGCCATTTGAACCCTGTCACATCTTACTGAAGCTACTATCATCGATGTAGACAACATTACTAATGATAGCATCAAACATATGACTACAAATGAGTTGATATGTTTGTAATATTTGCATGACATGAGCTTATATTGAAGCAAACTTTGATTGATTTTCCATTCAACAGTCATTTCATGTTCTTGCTTAAGATCGATTACTTGATTTGAAACAATTATAGGTTTGTTGCTTGCTTGAGATGTCTTCTTTAATTGTTCCATAGTTTGAAGAGTTTTATTTTCCTTTACATGATGAGCATGAACCACATAATCTTGACCTGCTTTGGTTAATTGATATTGATTCTTTGTCATGTAGAAGATTGCTTTACGATCATATAAGTATGGACTACCTAAGACCATTCCACATTCACTTAGTGGCACCACATCACATGTTACCGTGTCCACATACTTAGATGAAATAACAAATTTTAATGTGCACTTCTTTGTTATGTGCATTTGATGATGGTTGCTTATCCATTTAAGTGTGTAAGGCTTATGATGTACTTTTGTTTTTAATCCCAATTGCTTAACCAATTCCTCTGAGATTAGGTTAGATTTAGATCCACTATCGATTAATGTATCAACCTTAGTGTGTCGCATGATGACCCTTATATAAACAATTTATTTATACAATCAATTCCTTCACCAATTTTACATGTCATACCAACCAATGAGACCTTTGATTCATCAACTGAATCTGATCCCAAGTCTGTGGGTCATGTTGTCGTTGCAATTGTTTGCCTCCCCTTCATTTCCTTGAACCACTTTGGCCTCTTCTCGGGATGCAATTGCCAACATTGGTCCTTATCATGTCCCTCTTTCTTGCAATGCTTGCAAGAGGGCCTCTCTTCCTTTATCATAACTGCATTTGACTTCTTTCCATGCCACTTCCTTTTGTCCTCTTTCCTTGAAGATGATTCCCCTGATACACCAACACATGTTTTCCCTGCTTTAATGTATGTCGCTTGAACAGAAACCTCATCAAGGTTAGTGGGTCCAAACATGAATACAATTTTTCTAATGTGTGCAGGTAAACCTCCTATATACTTCATAAGAGTTTCTTGGGCATGTAAAGGAATATCTAACATCAATGCCATTTTACGAAAGCCATTTGTATACTCTTGCACTATTTGTCCTTTTCTTGGTTTTAAAGCTTTCCATTCAATTAACGATTTTTCTTTATGACCCAAAGGATAGAATTGCTTCCTAAGTGCAGAAATGAAACCTTTCCATGATGGAAATACATTACCCACTTGTTGTGTTTCGTTTTGCAACTTTCTTTGCCACCAGATGAGTGTTGTGCCTGCAAGTCTAAATGATGCCAACTTGATTTGTGTGGCCTCATCCTTGATTTGTTGCACACTGCAATAAACCTCCATCTGTCTGACCCAATTGTCAAGTCTCTCTACATTAACTTCACCATCATACATGGGTAATTCAAATTTAACATCAATTTTTAATAATATCATTTCATTCTTATGTTTATGAACATGTTTCTTTGCATTGGATTTTGATCTGAAAAGATATTTTAATGACCGTGGTTGAGTTATTAAGCATGTGTTATTTAACCATTCAGGAAAATTAATGAAAGAGGAAGAAGATAAGAGAATATATCACAACTACGAACACATATACAAAACTTAAATGAATAAATAAGAACAACAAACCATAACAAGAGAAGTGATAATGGAGTTCGACACAAAATTGCCTACGTCTCCGGGCCTTTGTCTCAGTGGGGGAGGCTTCTTTATTTTTGTTCAAATCTCAAAAATTACATTGCATCAGTGCAAAAATGATACAACACTGATATGGTCTTGTTCTTCCAGATCTCTAGAACCCAACAGAAGAAATGACACTCAAAACGGATGTCCGGAGCTCCTAGAAATGGTCTGCAAAGGTTCGCTCCTCAACAACTTCCCTACATAAACATGGCTTTGGCTTGGATTTGCTTTAGCATAACTCTGCTCTAACTACTCTCCTTGCCTCAAACAGGTCTGTTTTATATAGATCTGAAGTTGGTTATCCTTCCCCAACTTCCTCCCAAAATCTGGGCTCAAAAAGAACCCAATATCTCCCAATAATAGCCAAAATCTTCAATAACAAGCATAAATCAATTAAAAAATCCATACTGAATAGTTAAAAACCCACTTTCTGAAATAATAAAGGGCCTATCCCCCTAGACTGGTGTGCGCCCCCTATTAATGGTCATATGCATCTTAATTTCGCCAAGCATTGGCCCTTAAATCGCGCTAGCCCCTGAATTTATGGCACATATGATGTGACCTAGTCTAAAATAGGAAAAACCCTGTGTGCCTTTCAAGTGGAAGCTCCTGGATTTGGGGCGTTCACCAGGGAACCACCCTTATCACCTCCTATGCGCTCTTGGATATATGGTGTTCTGACAAGCGACAACAGGCTAGCGCTTAGCCCCAGCCCCCTCCTTTTTGTGGCTTAACAAAAACATGCAACATTTATAATATAGTGTGGGCTTATACCAAATAAGAAATATGGTGGGCGCGTTGGTGTTGGACCATTCCCCAAGGCATTGGCTTGACCATAGGTCGTGGGTTCAAAACCCATGGACCTCCAAAAATTTTGAACTTGCCACTTTGACTGATGATTGGGTGCCACGTGGCACCACCACATTTGACCAACCACATGCCACATGTCGGTATTGTATTGGTCCGCGCCTGTATCATCTACCCAGTCACTGGTTGCCACATGTCATCACCTTCCTCTTTCATGTCTACATCATGAAATATCTTTGGTGACGCCAACATTGACTTTTTACCAGTTTGACCTTTGACTTTTTAGTTGTTTGGGAATCTAATCAGAGTGTGATAACCCTCGCATACGAAGCTCGTTTGAGAAAGTAAATATATGGCTGGAATCGGCACGATGAGACAGTCACAATGGAATTGGTTTCATCTGATTCCAAGAACTTTAAGTTTTGAGCCTTTTCTGGACCTGGAAGCCTCTTGGATCTGATTCTGTATCAGATTTAGAACTTGAACTTGAAGAAGAAGGAGAAGAAGGAGGTGATGATGGAGTTGAAGGAGGAATTTGAGGAGGATCCTCTCCTTCTTCACTTTTTCCCTTTGAATATTCACCCAGATTTGGTCTTTTCCATTCCAAGTAATCCTCATACAAAACCTTCATCATCTCCGACATAGCAAAGAAAGTTTTTCGAAACTCTTTCTCATCAAGAGAAAGTCCCTCTTCCGATGCCATCTTCTCACTTTGAGAAGTTATCTTTCTCAATCCAATCAATGGATTCTCTTCAACAAGCTTGCCTTCACCACGAAGTAGCTTTTCCCTAGTTAACATGCAAAAATCAAATCCAAACGTCAACTGGCTCTAATACCACTTGATGCGAAAATATATTTTACATGACTATGGTTGAGTTATTAAGCATGTTTTGATTAACCAATTAGAAAGCTTTAAGAAAAAGGAAGAAGTTATAGAAGAGATGTGATAGCCATATAAACATGTACAGAACTGAAATGAAGCATAAAACAACAACAAACCATAACACCAACGTGATAACGGAGTTCGACAATCTCGCCTACGTCTCTGGGCCTTTGTCTTAGTGGGTGAGGCTTTCTTATTTCTATTCAAAGCTCAATAAGTACATCACAATAGTGCCAAAAGGTTACAAAATAGATCTGGTCTTGTTCTTCCAGATCTCAAGAACCCAACAGAAGAAACAACACTCAAATCGGATGACCGGAGCTCCCAGAAATGGCCCGGAAAGGTGCGCTCCTCAACAGCTTCCCTGCATAAAAATGGCTTTGGCTTGGCAAATATTCAGCATAAACCTGCTATGAATCTCCTCCTATGGCCTCAATAAGGCCTGGTTTATATAGATCTGAAGTTGGTAACCATCTCCCAACTTCCTCCCAATATCTGGCCTAAAAAAGGGCCCAATATCCCCCAATATTGGCCAAAAATCTCTAAAAACGTCCAATCTGGGCCAAAATTATAGGGAAATAACCCACCTGTGTAACAAAAATCAAACTTATCCCCAAGAGCCTGGGCGCGCACTCCAAAATAGGGTCACATGGCAACAAATGGCCAAGCACTAGCCCCTAAGGGTTGCGCGTTGGCCCTTACCCCGCAAGTAAAGGTCATATGGCATGAAACAATAGGACCGCGCCCTATCAGTGCGCCCAACAATCTGGTCACCACCCCTTAATACATGGTATTATCCACAAGTCCTAATCCCTAACGTGCATCGGTGGTTAAGCCTTGAAACGTGGCCTTGTGCCCTTTGTTGAACCGGTAGTGGAGCGCCTATATGGTGGTTGTGGTTATATGGGAAACAATAAGTCCGTGGGTTGGGGCTAGGCCCCAGCCCCTTTCCGCCTCCACTTTACATAATAAAGCACTTTAAATATTTTAAAGTGGCAACGGTATAACAAGCAACATGGTGGTGAGTTGTAATTCTGACCTGTTCCCAAAACGTTAGCCTCCCGTCGGAGGTCCCAAGTTCAAATCCGGAGAAGACCAAATTTTTTGTGCAATGAAACTAACCAATGCCAAGGTGCCATGTGGCACCTTCTCAATTGTCAACTGATGCCAAATGTCAAACGTCGATTGATTCACATGTCAGTGTTGTACCCTGCCACATGTCTGTATGTCAGCGTTGTACCATGCCATGTGTCACCGTACGAATGACCATGTGTCGTCGTACGGAGGTCCCATGTGTCACCCTTGTAGTGGTGACACATGTCACTTCCTTGTTGGTCCACCTGTACCTGCCATGTCATCAGTCCATACACCTAGTCAGCCTGCCACGTTAGTTGTACGGACCCTGCCACATTTGCGCCAACTATGTTTCCACGTTAGTTGTACGAACGTACGACCTGTACAGTCAGCTGCCACGTGGCGCTGTATGGACTGTATAGACTGTACAATCATCTTTTTTGCCTGTTTGGCAAAACAAACAGATCGCCATAACTTGAGCATACGACGTTCGTTTGAGCCTGTTCAAGTTGTGTTGGGTTCATATTGACGAGGCCTACGCACACATCTGTTTTGAAGCCATTCTGAAAACTTTTATTTTTAGGCCTTTCTGAGCCCCATCAAGCTTCTGAATCCGATTTTGGATCATCCTTCAAAGCCAAAATAAGCCTTTTTTTAGACCTCAAATTATACCTTAAATTTCCCTCTCTACCTTTGTCTTTACATAATGAAATATTATCTTTTTTATGCATATACTAGGATAATTACTAGAGGTTGAAGCTTCTCTAACCACCCCATTCACAAGCTTAGATGAAACCCCAAGAGGCATCTGGTTCTTATCCTTTAAAACAAGAAAACCATACATTACTCCCTCCTTCCCCAATCACTTAGAGCCTTGACATTCTCATTGAACCACGACCCAAAAATGATATTCTTTTTAGGAGAATAATGGAAAAGGAGAGGAACCAAGTTCCTTGTAGACTTACCCAAGTCATCTGAGGATGTTCCTGGACCAATTACGCCTTCCACCTTTGAAGTCTTTGGGAAATGTTTAGGCAACACTAGTTGAGAGATGTCCTCCTCTTAGATATTATTATTAGGTCACTCTTTCATCTCATCCTTCTGCACACTTCCTCCATTCATAATTTGAGGCATGGGCACTTTTTGACCTTCCAAATCTTTTGAACTTTGTTTAGTCCCCAATCAATCAACCTCCTTTGAAATTGTTTATCTTGGCATCTTTTTAACCCATTCTTTCTCCTAAATAGAGAGACTACAATCCATAACCAAGTGACCATAGTTATGAAACCATAAGCATCTGAAGGGTAATCCTATGTAGTCCAAAGTATATTTGACAACGCAGGATCCCTTTTTCAAAGATAAACATTTTGTTAAACCTTCCCTCAAGTCCAAGGAAACCAATATATGAGTAATGGCCATCGAGCCTATCTCATGAAATT
>JASDQU010588449.1:24765-37006 GCA_032191745.1 Picea mariana
GTCAAAGACTCATAATAATAAAATATTATGAGTAATATTTATAATTTTTTTAACATTTTATGAGTTAAGTTTTTTAAGTTAAAAATTTGTAATAATAAAATATTGTAATCATTTCGTTGGTTTCAATCCCATTTCTTCACCCTTGTGAGCATCACCTGATGCAATGAGTGCTAAGCAGACTATTCAAATCATGAGAATTATTGGTTAGTTGCGACTAATACTCATGGATATGGGTCATAGATTAATGACTTACACTACGCAGTTAATCCCAAAAATAATATCTAATATCTTGCACTGCGGAAGCCCCTCTATGCTTAAATAATAAGAGTGAAGGGAGCTCTAATTGGGTAGTTCATAAGGCACAATACTTGCTAAGGTTTTGCAAATGGGGTAGCAAGCTAAGTGGGCTTGATTGTGGAGAAAACTCCACAATTAAGCGCGCTTGAGCCAGAGGCGTCTTGGGATGGGTGACCACCTGGGAAGTCCTGGTTACCGGGTGCAAGCCCCGAAAGTGATGATTGATGCTATGCGATTCATTTTGTTGGTTTCAATCCCATTTCTTCACCCCTGTGAGCATCACCCGATGCAATGAGTGCTAAGTGGACTATTCAAATCATGAGAATTATTGGTCAGTTGCGACTAATACTCATGGATATGAGTCATAGATTAATGACTTACACTACGCAGTTAATCCCAAAAATAATATCTAATATGTGAAATTTGTTCTAAGTTTGCCTCAAAATGAGGCCAAATAAGACCTCAAACCAAAAAGTTAGGAAAAAAATAAAATTTGAGCTAGAAAATTGTATGGATTGGTTAAAATATTTGCTTACATTGGTTTGTGTGAACATATTTGAAAACCGATTACTAATAGTCCCATCAGCTCGAAGGGAAGGGACTAATAAAGGCATCATAGTTAAAACCAAATACCTCAAATATTTTTCTAAAATATTTTCCACTTTCGTTGTGTTGGTGATATGGAGTGAGGTAATGTATTTATTTTATCTCACTTAGGTTTGTTGCCTACTTTATTATCTTATCTGTCACCTGAGAAGGAAATTGTTGTAACACTATTTATCACCCAATTTACATTAGGGACATGAAAACCTAAATGTAACACTAGGAAACTGTTGTAACACTATATATCACCCAAGGCTTTGAGAACATAATTATGTTCATTCCTTTTTTAATCCTCTCTTCACCCACCCTTTTGTTCTTCCAAGTAGGTTTTAATTTAACAGGTTCAATATCACACAGACCTACGCCATATAGCTTCCTTGAGAAATAATCAGAGAGATTGTCAACTTGAGTTGTGCTTGAGCTATTGATCAAATCTCCAAACTACCCAAATAAAATTTAAGTCCCCCCAATGATAATATATCCCTAAGCTATCCAATCCCAATTGAAAAACCTATCCCAGAATACCAACCTATTTGTATATGGTCCATAAATGTTTAGGACAATGATCTCCTTCCCCAAATCTTGGAAGTAAAGAGCTATTCCCAAATCCAAAGCAAAGGACCAATAATTAGAATAAATCAAAGATCTTCTCTTCCAACTAGTAACGAGGCGCCTTGATCCACCCCTTTAGTTAAACTAGTAACCAGTCCCCCTAATCTACCCCTTCATTCAATGAAAATAAACTCCCAACCCCCAAATAACATTTCAAGCTCATTAAATATCCCCCTCCGCTATACATTATCTCCCGCAATAACATAACTTCAAGATTGTGATTTTCCACAACCCTCTTTAAAGCCTACTTTTTAGAGGACTGCCTAACCCTTGACGATTGAAGGATAAGCAAAACATTTTTCAACCTTTATTAGGGTATTGATTGCTCTAAGAACCCCATCTAAGAAAATTAGTTGTTTACTATCCAAAACCTAATTAACAAATTTTTCTTGAGCCAATTATTTCTTACCTCTACTCACACCTTTAGACCCTTTTCCTCCATCAAAATCATGCCACCTTCAATCCCTCCTTTGATCCAAAAAGATATTTTACAATACTATGGTTGAGTTATTAAGCATGTTTTGATTAACCAATTAGGAAGCTTTAAGAAAAAGGAAGATGTTATACAAGAAATGTGACAGCCATATAAACATGTACATAACTGAAATGAAGCATAAAACAACAGCAAACCACAACACCAATGTGATAATGGAGTTCGGCAATCTCACCTACGTCTCTGGGCCTTTGTCTCAATGGGTGAGGCTTTCTTATTTATGTTCAAAACTCAATAAGTACATCACAACAGTGCCAAAAGGTTACAAAACTGATCTGGTCTAGTTCTTCCAAATCTCAAGAACCCAATAGAAGAAACAACACTCAAATTGGATGACCAGAGCTCCCAGAAATGGCCCAAAGGTGCACTCCTCAACGACTTCCCTGCATAAAAATGGCTTTGGCTTGGAAAATCTTCAGCATAAACCTACTATGAATCTCCTCCTATGGCCTCAAGAATGCCTGGTTTATATAGGTCTGAAGTTGGTAACCATATCCCAACTTCCTCCCAAGATCTAGCCTCAAAAAGGGCCCAATATCCCCTAATATTGGCCAAAAATCTCCAAAAACGCCCAATCTGGGCCAAATCTATAAGGAAATAACCCACCTGTGTAACAAAAATCAAACTTAGCCCCAAGGGCCTGGGCGCATGCTCCAAAATAGGGTCACATGGCAACAAATGGCCAAGCGCCAGCCCCTAAGGGTTGCGTGTTGGCCCTTAGCCCGCAAGTAAAGGTCATATGGCGTGAAACAATAGGACCACGCCCTATCAGTGCACCCAACAATCTAGTCACCGCCCCTGAATACATGGTATTAGCCCCGAGTCCTAATCCCTAACGTGCATTGGTGGTTAAGCCTTGAAACGTGGCCTTGCGCCCTTTGTTGAACCGGTAGTGGAGCGCCTATATGGTGGTTGTGGTTATATGGGAAACAATAAGTCCGTGGGTTGGGGCTACACCCCAACCCCCTTCCGCCTTCGCTTTACACAATAAAGCAGTTTAAATATTTTAAAGTGGAAATGGTATAAAAAGCAACACGGTGGCGAGTTGGCATTCTGACCTATTCCCAAAATGTTAGCCTCCAATCAGAGGTCCCGAGTTTGAATCCGGACAAGACCAAAATTTTTGTACAATGAAACTAACCAATGCCAGGGTGCCACATGGCAGCCCACGTCTGGGCCACATGGCACCTTCTCAATTGTTGAATGATGACAAATGTCAAACGCCGACTGGTCCACATGTCAGTGTCGTACCCTACCACCTATCTGCCTGTTAGCGTCGTACCCTATCATGTGTCACCATACGGACAACCACGTGTTATCGTACAAATGTGCCATGTGTCACCCTTGCAATGGTGAAATGTGTCAGTTCCTTGTTGGTCCACCTGTACCTGCCACGTCATCGGTCAGCCTGCCATGTCAGCTATACGGACCCTGCCACCTCTGTGCCAACTGTACTACCACATCATTTGTACGGCCGTACGACCTGTACAGTCAACTGCCACGTGGTGTTGTACGGACTGTACAATCATCATTTTTTGCCTGTTTGGCAAAACGAACATATCGCCATAACTTGAGAATATGACGTCCGTTTAAGCCCGTTCAAGTTGCGTTGGGTTTGTATCAGCAAGGCCTACGCACAAGTCTATTTTGAAGCCATTATGAGAACTTTGATTTTTAGGCCTTCCTAAGCCCCATCAAGTTGTTGGATCTGATTATGGATCACACCTCCCCACTAAAGGACCTTTTGGTCCCCAAAAGGTTACTGACCAGTCAACAAGCTCGAGATAGGCCACCCAACTTGTTCCATGTCTTTGAACTTTGTCCTGTGCACCTGTCTCATCAAGGTCAACTGTAACACAATCATGATAACTGATAGCATATTGTTAGCCATTTGAACCCTGTCACATCTTATTGAAGCTACTATCATCCATGTAGACAACATTACTAATGATAGCATCAAACATATGACTACAAATGAGCTTATATGTTTGTAATATTTGCACGACATGAGCTTATATTGAAGCAAACTTTGATTGATTTTCCACTCAACAATCATTTCATGTTCTTGCTTAAGATCAATTACTTGATTTGAAACAATTATAGGTTTGTTGCTTGCTTGAGATGTCTTCTTTAGTTGTTCCATAGTTTGAAGAGTTTTATTTTCCTTTACATGATGAGCATGAACCACATAATCTTGACAAGCTTTGGTTAATTGATATTGATTCTTTGTCATGTAGAAGATTGATTTACGATCATATAAGTATGGACTACCTAAGACCATTCCACATTCACTTAGTGGCACTACATCACATGTTACCTTGTCCACATACTTAGATGAAATAACAAATTTTAATGTGCACTTCTTTGTTATGTGCATTTAATGATGGTTGCTTATCCATTTAAGCGTGTAAGGCTTATGATGTACTTGTGTTTTTAACCCCAATTGCTTAACCAATTCCTCTGAGATTAGGTTAGATTGAGATCCACTATCAATTAATGTATCAACCTTAGTGCATCGCATGATGACCCTTATATGAAACAATTTATTTATACAATCAATTCCTTCACCAATTTTACCTGTCATACCAACCAATGAGACCTTTGATTCATCACTTGAATCTGATCCCAATTATGTGGGTCATGTTGTCGTTGCAATTGTTTGCCTCCCCTTCTTTTCCTTGAACCACTTTGGCCTCTTCTCGGGATGCAATTGCCAACATCGATCCTCATCATGTCCCTCTTTCTTGCAATGCTTGCAAGAGGGCCTCTCTTCCTTTATCATCACTGCATTTGACTTCTTTCCATGCCACTTCCTTTTGTCCTCTTTCCTTGAAGACGATTCCCCTGATACACCAACACATGTTTTCCCTGCTTCAATGTATGTCGCTTGAACATAAACCTCATCAAGGTTAGTGGGTCCAAACATGAATACAATTTTTCTAATGTGTGCAGGTAAACCTCCTATATACTTCATAAGAGTTCCTTGGGTATGTAAAGGAATATCTAACATCAATGCCATTTTACGAAAGCCATTTGTATACTCTTGCATTGTTTGTCCTTTTCTTGGTTTTAAATCTTGCCATTCAATTAACGATTTTTCTTTATAACCCAAAGGATAGAATTGCTTCCTAAGTGCACAAATGAAACTTTTCCATAATGGAAATACATTACCCACTTGTTGTGTTTCATTTTGCAACTTGCTTTGCCACCAGATGAGTTTTGTGCCTGCAAGTCTCAATGATGCGAACTTGATTTGTGTGGCCTCATCCTTGATCTGTTGCACACTGCAATAAAATTCCATCTGTCTGACCCAATTGTCAAGTCTCTCTGCATTAACTTCACCATCATACATGGGTAATTTGAATTTAACATCAATTTTTAATAATATCATTTCATTCTTATGTTTATGAACATGTTTCTTTGCATTGGATTTTGATCTGAAAAGATATTTTAATGATTGTGGTTGAGTTATTAAGCATGTGTTATTTAACCATTCAGGAAACTTAATGAAAGAGGAAGAAGATAAGAGAATATATCACAGCCACGAACACATATACATAACTTAAATGAAGAAATAAGAACAACAAACCATAACAAGAGAAGTGATAACGGAGTTCGGCACAAAATTGCCTACGTCTCCGGGGCTTTGTCTCAGTGGGGGAGGCTTCTTTATTTTTGTTCAAAGCTAAAAAGTTACATCGCATCAGTGCCAAAATGATACAAGATTGATCTGGTCTTGTTCTTCCAGATCTCTAGAACCCAACAGAAGAAACGACACTCAAAACGGATGTCCAGAGCTCCTAGAAATGGCCTGCAAAGGTCCGCTCCTCAACAACTTCCCTACATAAACATGGCTTTGGCTTGGCTTTGCTTTAGCATAACTTTGCTCTGAATATTCTCCTTGCCTCAAACAGGTCTGGTTTATATAGATCTAAAGTTGGTTATCCTTCCCCAACTTCCTCCCAAAATCTGGGCTCAAAAAGAGCCCAATATCTCTCAATAATAGCCAAAATCTTCAATAACAGGCATAAATCATTTAAAAAATCCATACTGTATAGTTAAAAACCCACTTTCTGCAATAATAAAGGGCCTATCCCCCTAGACTGGTGTACGCTCCCTATTAATGGTCATATGCATCTTAATTTGGCCAAGTGTTGGCCCTTAAATCGCGCTGGCCCCTGAATTTATGGCACATATGATGTGACTTGGTCTAAAATAGGAAAAACCCCGTGCGCCTTTCAAGTGGAAGCTCCTGGTTTTGGGGCATTCACCAGGGAACCACCCTTATCACCTCCTATGCGCTCTTGGACATATGGTGTTCTGACAAGCGACCACAGGCTAGCGCTTAGCCCCAGCCCCCTCCTTTTTGTAGCTTAACAAAAACATGCAACATTTATAATATAATGTGGGCTTATACCAAATAAGAAATATGGTGGGCGCGTTGGTGTTGGACCATTCCCCAAGGCGTTGGCTTGGCCATAGGTCGCGGGTTCAAAACCCATGGACCTCCAAAATTTTTGAACTTGCCACTTCGACTAATGATTGGGTGCGACGTGCCTGCCCATGCTTGGCCACGTGGCACCACCACATTTGACCAACCACATGCCATGTGTTGGTATTGTATTGGTCCATGCCTGTATCATCTACCCAGTCACTGGTTGCCACATGTCATCACCTTCCTCTTTCATGTCTGCATCTTGAAATAGCTTTGGTGACATCAGCATTGACTTTTTACTAGTTTGACCTTTGACTTTTTAGCTATTTGGGAATCTGATCAGAGTGTGATAACCCTCACATACGGAGCTCATTTGAGAAAGTAAATATATGGATGGAATCGGCATGACGAGACAGTCACAATGGAATTGGTTTCATCTGATTCCAAGAACTTTCAGTTTTGAGCCTTTTCTGGACCTGGAAGCCTCCTGGATCCGATTCTGGATCAGATTTAGAACTTGAACTTGAAGAAAAAGGAGAAGAAGGAGGTGATGATGAAGGTGAAGGAGGAATTTGAGGAGGATCCTCTCCTTCTTCACTTTTTGCCTTTGAATATTCACCCAGATTTGGTCTTTTCCATTCTAAGTAATCCTCGTACAAAACCTTCATCATCTCCGACATAGCAAAGAAAGTTTTTCGAAACTCTTTCTCATCAAGAGAAAGTCCCTCTTCCGATGCCATCTTCTCGCTTTGAGAAGTTCTCTTTCTCAATCCAATCAATGGATTCTCTTCAGCAAGCTCGCCTTCACCACAAAGTAGCTTTTCCCTGGTTAACATGCAAAAATCAAATCCAAACATCAACTAGCTTTGATACCACTTGATGCAAAAATATCTTTTACACGACTATGGTTGAGTTACTAAGCATGTTTTGATTAACCAATTAGGAATCTTTAAGAAAAAGGAAGAAGTTATAGAAGAGATGTGATAGCCATATAAACATGTACAGAACTGAAATGAAGCATAAAACAACAACAAACCATAACACCAACGTGATAACGGAGTTCGGCAATCTCGCCTACGTCTCTGGGCCTTTGTCTCAGTGGGTGAGGCTTTCTTATTTCTATTCAAAGCTCAATAAGTACATCACAACAGTGCCAAAAGGTTACAAAACAGATCTGGTCTTGTTCTTCCAGATCTCAAGAACCCAACAGAAGAAACGACACTCAAATCAGATGACTGGAGCTCCCAGAAATGGCCTGCAAAGGTGCGCTCCTCAACAGCTTCCCTGCATAAAAATGGCTTTGGCTTGGCAAATATTCAGCATAAACCTACTATGAATCTCCTCCTACGGCCTCAAGAAGGTCTGGTTTATATAGATCTGAAGTTGGTAACCATCTCCCAACTTCCTCCCAATATCTGGCCTCAAAAAGGGCCCAATATCCCCCAATATTAGCCAAAAATCTCCAAAAACGCCCAATCTGGGCCAAAACTATAGGGAAATAACCCACCTGTGTAACAAAAATCAAACTTAGCCCCAAGGGCCTGGGTGCACGCTCCAAAATAGGGTCACATGGCAACAAATGGCCAAGCGCCATCCCCTAAGGGTTGCGCGTTGGCCCTTAGCCCGCAAGTAAAGGTCATATGGCGTGAAACAATAGGACCGTGCCCTATCAGTGCGCCCAACAATCTGGTCACCGCCCCTTAATACATGGTATTAGTCGTGAGTCCTAATCCCTAACGCGCGCCGATGGTTAAGCCTTGAAATGTGGCCTTGTGCCCTTTGTTGAACCGGTAGTGGAGCGCCTATATGGTGGTTGTGGTTATATGGGAAACAATAAGTCCGCGGGTTAGGGCTAGGCCCCAGCCCCTTTCCGCCTCCACTTTACACAATAAAGCACTTTAAATATTTTAAAGTGGCAACGGTATAACAAGAAACACGGTGGCGAGTTGGCATTCTGACATGTTCCCAAAATGTTAGCCTCCCGTCGGAGGTCCTGAGTTTGAATCCGGAGAAGACCAAAATTTTTGTGCAATGAAACTAACCAATGCCAGGGTGCCACGTGGCACCTTCTCAATTGTCAACTGATGCCAAATGTCAAACGTCGACTGATTCACGTGTCAGCGTCGTACCCTGCCACATGTCTTCCTGTCAGCGTCGTACCCTACCATGTGTCACTGTACGAATGACCACGTGTTGTCGTACGAACGTTCCATGTGTCACCCTTGTAGTGGTGACACATGTCACTTCCTTGTTGGTCCACCTGTACCTGCCATGTCATCAATCCATACGCCTAGTCAGCCTGCCACGTCAGTTGTATGGACCCTGCCACATTTGCGCCAACTATGTTTCCACGTCGGTTGTACGGACGTACGGCCTGTACAGTCAGCTGCACGTGGCGTTGTATGGACTGTATAGACTGTACAGTCATCCTTTTTTGCCTGTTTGGCAAAACGAACAGATCTCCATAACTTGAGCATACGATGTTCGTTTGAACCTGTTCAAGTTGCGTTGGGTTCATATTGATGAGGCCTACACACACGTTCGTTTTGAAGCCATTCTGAAAACTTTTATTTTTAGGCCTTTCTGAGCCCCATCAAGCTCTTGGATCTAATTTTGGATCATCCTTTAAATCCAAAATAAGCCTTTTTTTAGACCTCAAAATATACCTTAAATTTCCCTCTATACCTTCGTCTTTACATAATGAAATATTATCTTTTTGATGCATATACTAGGAGAATTACTAGAGGTTGAAGCTTCTCTAACCACCCCATTCACAAGCTTAGATGAAACCCCAAGAGGCATCTGGTTCTTATCCTTTAAAACAAGAAAACCATACATTACTCCCTCCTTCCCCAATCACTTAGATCCCTGACATTCTCATTGAACCACGACCCAAAAATGATTTTAGGAGAATAATGGAAAAGGAGAGGAACCAAGTTCCTTGTAGACTTACCCAAGTCATCTGAGGATGTTCCTGGAACAATTACACCTTCCACCTTTGAAGTCTTTGGGAAATGTTTAGGCAACACTAGCTGAGAGATGTCCTCCTCTTAGATATTATTATTAGTTCACTCTTTCATCTCATCCTTCTGCACACTTCCTCCATTCATAATTTGAGGCATAGGCACTTTTTGACCTTCCAAATCTTTTGAACTTTGTTTAGTCCCCAATCGATCAACCTCCTTTGAAATTATTTATCTTGGCATCTTTTTAACCCATTCTTTCTCCTAAATAGAGAGACTACAATCCATAACCAAGTGACCATAGTTATGAAACCAGAAGCATCCGAAGGGTAATCCTATGTAGTCCAAAGTATATTTGACAACGCAGGATCCCATTTTCAAAGATAAACTTTTTGTTAAACCTTCCTTCAAGTCCAAGGAAACCAATATATGAGTAATGGCCATCAAGCCTATCTCATGAAAATAAAAATGTGCTTCATAAAACCTGCTCGAGTGCATTCCCAATCCCCTTGAATACATCTAATGACTATAACTTCATTATAAGACCCAAGAATTTTACCCAAACCAACATCAATTCAACCTTCTCATTTTTTTCATTAAAAAAGTGTCCACCTCTTTAGAACTAATGGAGTCAAACCCCATTTCCAATGGAAATACAAAACCTTCTCAACATCTAATGTCAATTAAAAAAATCAATGTCATCCAACCCTCGGTTAAGATGTAGATGATCGGAGGGTAACTTAGCAAGGATTCCCAATTTTCATGAATCCAATCATTGAGAGATTTCCCCCCGATTTGCAACCATCGAAATGACCAATCACATATTGCTTCTCCAAAGCCATCACTTCGCTCAATTTTACCTCTTCCCCGAGGATCAGTTTGAATAAAGAGCTATGCTTCTTCACACATTTCTTACATTTTTGGGGATATACCATCTCTACAAGGCCTTATCTCCACTAGTTTGAGCTTCCTTAGAAGGATCAATAACTTCACCAGAACACCCTTTCCTGAAAGCAACCAGATTCAAGGAAGAGCCAGCAAAACCCTTGCCAAACTTTGAAAATCACCGTCAGAAAGGAAAAGTTGAGGATCATCTACATGCTTTTGATAAGGCAAAAGCAACACCAACTCTGATTCCAAGGTAGCATCAAGCTTGATATTTATGTGATGAATGCACTCATGATTCAAATTAACATTAAAACCACCTTCAGAGCCCAAGGCAACACTATGATGATACATGCCAAGGCCCTTGGCATTGGCCTCTAACCAAGCATTAGCACACTTGTACTTTTCATTAAACAATCCATTGAAAAGCTTTTCAGAACTACGATCTAGGCCTGCACACAAATTTTTGGTCATCTTTGTCAAAGTTTCTGAAGTGTCATATTCCAAAGGTTTTGACCCTACGGGGTTTGCCTTAGAGTTCATAACCCTCAAAGGACAAAGAGAACCTAATACACAAGAAGAAACCAACTATTGTATCCTTTGCATAGATCCATTGAGTAATCAACTAGTTCCATATCCATTTTGCAAACCCTAGCCCCTTTCAGCACCACAAATCATGTATTTATTGTTGGTCATCATATTTCCCTTTGATCTAAAGGCTAATTATTTCCCATCCTTTGAGATGAGGGTTTCCTCAAGGTTTTTATTGGTCTTGTCACATCTGCAGCAAGGGGAATACAAGGTTGAACACCCATAAAAATTGAAGGTGAAGCACCCCAAACTAACAACCCTGAGTGATATGCTAGTAAGAGGTGGAACCCCAAAATCCCAAAGTGAACAAATGAAGGTGATGGTATCAAATTGTTGTGATAGAAGTCAAACTCGTAGAAACTTCATGAAAAGACGTAGATATATCATTTTTTTGAATATATATTAGGGGAAACCCCCAAGCACTTCCCCTCATTTTGAGGATGGTACCTAGGGTGAATAAGATTTCGTAGAAGCTCGAGGCTTTGTCAAATGTGCCACTTGTGAGAATAGAATATGAGTGGGGAGTCTCAACCATTAGCATGAGAGAGGGAATTTGAGTGGGGCACATGTATTGTGGGGCCCGTATGTCCGTGAGTTTCACAACACGAATAAGTATTTTCAAAAACTATTTTACTTTAACCATCGAATTTCATTTCATATTCTGTCGAATATCATTGATCGATTATCCATCAATTTCAAGGATGAGATCCAATAACAATCATTCCTCTCAAACACCCAAACTAGATCCAATTAACATAGCATTTTATATATTAATACAATAAATATTAATAATAATTAAATATAACATAAATTTCTACATTCTTTTTTAATTATCAAGTTATAAAGATAAAATAAAAATATTTAATCTTTAAATTATAAAATAACATTATAATTTTCAACTTTACAAATATTAATAATTAAATAAAAAATAATATAAAATTTTCTTACTTTCCTGTCATATATATATATATATATATGTGTGTTATAGGTTATAAAAATAAAGTTTATCCATTCCATATAAACACAAATTAAAAACTATAAAAACACAATTTTATAAAAATATGAGTCTCCGAGGTTAAAGCAGGTAACATTAAATTAATATAAAAATATGAATCTCAATTAAAAACTATAAAAGCACAAAATTATAAAAATACGAGTCTCGAGGTTAAAACATGTAACATCTTATTAATATAAAAATATGAATCTCAAAGTTAAAATATGTAACATCAAATTAATATAAAATATGAACTTTTAATTAACATAAAAGTATGATTCTCAAAGTTAAAATATGCAATATCAAATAATATTTAAATATGAACTTCAAAGTTAGAATATGTAACATTAAATATAAATATTTTAAAT
>JASDQU010588450.1:67022-78763 GCA_032191745.1 Picea mariana
GAACCAAACTTAATTTTTCAAGCTTACTTTTCTCCAAATGTGTTCTATCCACTATTTTAGGATAAATGTAACAATGTCTTTCTCCTAAATCAATTAAAATAGAAACATGTTGATTAATGACCTTACCTTCCATTTCGATCATATTGGATTGAAACTCTACTTTTCAAAATTCCAAGGCTGCATATATTCCTGGAATACTTATGCCCATGTCTTCTATTTTTGTAGCCTCTTGGATGTTGTGCATGGTCCTCATTTTTTCTTCTCTTTGAGGATAATCCTTGTACATGTGATCTTCTTTGCATCCCTAACATTTAATTGGTCATCTTCCCCTTTTCCCAAGGAGTCTTCTCTCTTATATTCATCCTTAGCAGACTTATATTGTTGATTTTTATTAGGACTATTTATGTTGAAAGGAGGTTTGAATCCCTTCCTTCTTTGATCAGACTCCTCTTTCCTCTTATCCTTCCAATATTTCTACAAGGATTCTCAGACCTTTCCTTGCTCATACAAGTACTTATCCTTCTTAATGGTTTCTGTTAAAATTTTGGGCTCATCATATTGAATCTTTTCCTTATAAAAGGATGGAAATCCACTCAAAAACCTTTATATATTTACCTTCTCATACTTGATAAACCCCACGTACTTCAACAATCCCAATAACTTATTTTTATATTCTGTCAGGGTCATGCTTCCCAACCTGAGTTCAAATAACTCTTTCATCTTCTTGTCATAGAATTCCTCTAAAAGACACCCCTTCTAAAAATATCTCTTGAACTGCCTGCAAGTGATCCTAGTCTCATTAATGTGCTCAACTTGCTTCACCTGATCTAGTATCTTTACCATAGCAACTTTCCCATGCAAATTGTATGTGGAAATTCTAGTTTCTAGGCTACATGAGTAGTTTTTCAACTGAAAATACTTCATGATTCCAAGCAACTATGTTTCATCATAATCTTCCCTTTCTCTTTCACCATCAAAGGATGGTGGCTTGAGTTTCCTTAGATCTCCTTGCAAATAGTCCAATTCACATCTTCTTCTTTGGATCCTAATAGGAGACACTTATATATTGTTTATTGAATCTTCAGATGCATACAATTTCCTTGCTAAGTAAGGAGGTGAGTGTTTTCTATGAGTCCTACTAGCACTGCTTGAATAACTAGCTCTTTTTGTAGTTATCTCTTCTTTCATGATGTCTTCCTTCTTCCTCATGTTTTGAGCCTAACCCCTTATTTACTTGCCTATGCAACTGATTTAGGCTTTGCATCACCTAAGAATTTATTTGGTTTTGTTCTCTCATAAACATCTCATTGCCTAATTTGTAGATTTGCACTTCTATTCTCATGCTTCTCACAATTTCTATTAATGTTTCTTGTTCCCCTCTGCTCTTGTGACCATTTGATTTTGTCTCTGCATTACCAACATTGATATTTTGACCTTTGGATTCTTTATCATGAATGAAGGCTCCATCTCCTTCCTCTATGTCCCAAACATGTATTCTTATATTGAACTGATATGTTTATATCCCCTAATTATGCAAAATGTGCAAGCAACCTTTTTTGTTAGAATTATGCATATCAAAAGTTTTTTATCGATTAATGTTACATGTATTTTTTTTGCTCAATTCATGAAGAATTATATCCTAGTTCTCCACATTCTAATAATTCCAATTTATTCTCCTCTAAATCTATGTTATTTTTCGTGTCTACTTTATGGACTCTCTCCATGAATTTCAACTTAATTTGGACCTCTACCAATGATATGGACCCAAAACTTTAAATATCACTATTTTGCAATTTCTAACAAATCCAAGCAGAGATGGGAAATGGCTCTCTCTGGCACTTTTGTGTATCTCCTATATGCGGAAAAAACACAAAATTTTCATCCCAATATGATGTAATTTTCTCCATTTATGGCCAAAATAAAAAAAAATGGCTCCAATTTTGCCTATGTGCAATTTGCATCGTCGATTTCAAATTGGAAGCAATCTAACCCGTTGATATATTGGCCTTGACAATATATGGCTATCCATATGCATTATTGTCATGACTCTTCTTCATCAAAATATTTCCTATCAGAAAATTTAAATCATTGGGTACACGGATCCTCCCGAAAATCACAGTCTGAAGCACTGTCTGACTCCTCCCATCAGAAACCCTCTGTCGGAACAAAAATTTCCATGATCCTCAACCGTTACAAACTTTGAGCTGAAATAATATATTAGGCTCACTCTATCAGACTCTCCCATTGAAAACCTTCTCGAACGAGCCTTCCTACAACCTCCTTCCAAAGACTTGCACTCGATCACTACGTGGCACTGACGGATTCACTCGCCCTTGCTGACATGTCCTCTGACATGGAATGCTGATGTGGAAACTTGCGTGTTACTCTTCTTCACCCTCATCCCTCACAAGGAAACATTATCATCTGATAGATTGTATGGTCATAAATCATGCCGAACAATGACCACTATCATCTCAGGCTCCAAAATTGTGCACTGGTTACCGCGGTTAGACTGACTTCATTAGAAACTATTATGAATGAGCTCTCTCAAAAACACATTTCCAAAAGAACATCTCCACGAGATCTAACAATTTAGAATGACCCTGATTGATATGAGGACTCTTGTTCTTTTAGGTTTCTTCCATTGGGCTTCTCCTCTACAAATGATCTTGGAGGATCTAGGAATGCTCATAGAGGTCCAGAAAGATCTGGAACGTCCGCAAAGGTCTTGAATGATTCATAAATGATCAAAATTGAGCAATCCCAAATTCTCTCTAAAACAAAATCAATGCATAGAGATCTCATCATATTTCCAATCACGCAAATGACAAGTCAAATGGAGCTCGTATGAAAAATTTATGAGTGGTCAAGATTTGGTCAAAATTCAAATTCAAAGGGGAAAAGGTGACAGATGTCACCATTGGAAGGGTGACACATGGCACAATCATACAATAGTACGACGATGACATGGTACGACTCCAATATCCCACATGGAGGACTGACCATACGTTGATTGGGTAGACATGTTGGCAAACCATACAAATTATGTGGGATAATCAGAGGGTGACACATGGAAATAGTAAGCTAATGAGAAGATTCCACATGGAAGCCTCCCATTGGATACTTATGGATAGTGTTTATCAAAATTATTTGGAAACCTGGAGGATCGAACCCAGGTCTCCCGGACAACAAAACAACGACTTCACCATTATAATCGTCAGTTAGTTCTTAACCGTATATGAGCACAATTCTATATAAAGTTGAATGGAGGTTTGATCACCCTAAAAAAGGGCTGAGGTATAATCCCTCAACCCTATTTTTATGGGTATTTAATGTAGCCATAATCGTAACACATGTGGGGATAACTCATATTATATGTCCATGGAACTATACAATAGTATGGTTAGAAAAAAAAGTGTGCCAATGGGGGAAGGTCCGCAAATTTGAAATCGTGACCTTTTCCCCCCATAACTCAACGATTTAACCAATAGACCATGTTTATGGTTTGTTAAAACAAACCACCCACTCTGTAATTAAATCTGACCATGGATTTCAATGATTGGTTAAGGGGAATGCCCTATTTAATGGCTCAAGACCCGAGGATTGTACAGACATTCATTAATGAAAAGAGGCTTGTCTCAAAGTGCATGCCCAAGGGTACATAGTCTTTGAGGCTACATTGTAAAGTGTGGCAAGAAGTCCCTTGATGGAATTTCAAGAATTTTATACTCATTTTTCATGATTTTTCCTAAGGAATCTAATGCTACATTTTGTTTCTGCATTTGAGAAACATGCAAAAATGTCATTGTAAAACATAATCATTTGAGCATTAATAAATAGGTCTCTATTGGAAGCGGAACCGGAGATGTAGCCCAAATTAGGTGAACTCTGTTATCAAACTTGTGTATGTGATTTCATTATTGTTTTTCATTTTATGCTCAATTATTTGCAGGTTATTTATCATTAAAGTGTATATGGTTAGATAAGTATTTCACATGTAATTGCAATCAATCAAGCGATCATTATTATTTTGAAGATGAAGAATATGTTTATATATATTCAAATTTTATTAGCATCTAAGGAAGTTTTGGATCAAATTGGAATTAGAGCAAGGTTTGACAAGTGTTTGCAAGTGAATTCTTATGAGAGATAAACTCAAACTTGGTAAAGGAAAACTTATAAGTTATTAGTCTGAAATTGAAATAAAAATTTGTAAGCATAAGATAGATTCTAAAGGGAAGGAAGGAGAACATCCCCCCATGATTCCAAAATAAATGATGGATACACTTTGTGATCCAGGTGGATATTTGTGGCCACCCACCTATTCCAAATCCCAACTGGCTCATCTTCATAGTTTTCAGTTCAACACATTTCTTTGTAACAGGGAAATTTCTTTGTAATTGTGGGTTCTGCACTTCCGGGGATGTCTTGAATCCCTACACAACATATAGGTGGATATCGGTGGCATCCAACCTATTCCAATTGGCTTATTTTGGAATTATTCATGTCAGTACATCTTGATGTACTTCCAGGGCCGTTTTGGGGCCCTAAACAGTGTTTTATTTGCTTATCACAATCAAACTATAAACAAATCTAGATTTTGATGGCATAATTCATAGTTCTCGGAAATACCTTTCCAATGGGCTATCACACGCCTAAAACAGAGATCGCATGAAAAAGTTACGACCCTGGGAATTTAATGTACTAACTTACCCCAACGAGACCCATGTGACTTTTGGTGCTTCATCTCCTAGGGCTAGGTTTTTGGATGTCTATGGTTTTTTCATTCATGTTTATCATAAAAATGCCTTCAAAGCCTCATTGTACTTATCTTATTGTGAATGAGCTTATCCATCACATCTCTTCTCAGAGCTAAAGCTGCCACCATTCTAGTGAGTCTTGCACTATGTATTTTACAGTCTCTGTACATTTCTTTCATTAATAGAAATCATGTATTGTTGTATTTCTCTGTTTTTGGAAATTTTTATGTGTAGTTCATTATAATATCTCTTCTTTTATTTTTTTACGAAAATAATCTGGATCACTTCGCTCAATGAGAGATATAATAAATGATTTTCAACGAAGAATTCAAAAGCCTGTATGTGGGGAATATTTAGTAAAAGGAGAAGGAGAAGGCGAAGGTGGTAGACCTTCAGAACGCCCCTCACCATCCTCATCATCATCTTCTTATGAATAAATTGAACATTCTTCTTGGATAAATAAGTCCTCTAATAATTATGATCATAATCTAACTTTCTAAAGTTCGATGTCAAGTTCAAACAGTCGACCTATGATGGAGAATTGAATGCAAAGAAATTAGATAGTTGGATCAAGCAAATAGAGGTATATTTTAGGGTTCACAAAATCTTGGATGAAGCTACAAGGATACAATGATCTTTTCTTCGACTAAGTGGCACAACCTTAATATGGTGGGAGATTAATATGCAAGTTGTTCTTGTTCAAAAGGGTAAAGTAATATCTTCCTCGGATAAGTTTACTAAGGCTATAAGAAAACAATTATATCCATTGGCTTATACACAAGTGACAATGATATAATGGCATCATCTAAGACAGGGTAAGGGAAACGATCTTTAGGCATATACACAAGAATTAAAAAAAGAGGCATTATCATTAGGGATTATGTTGTATACCCATGAAACTCTTCTGAAGTATATTGGTGCCATGCACTCATATATTTATCATACTATTCTAATGTTTAACCCTACTAACATTGATAATGTGTCTGTACAAGCTACGCATATAGAGGCTAGTAAGGGTAAGTATGCAAGTGGAGATAAGAATCCATACAAGTTTGAAAAGAAACTGAAAGGTAAATGTAAGAGTAAGAAAATAGCCACAACAAAGTAAGCTGCAGAAATACCTACATGTTCCCACTATAAGAAAAAGGGACATGAGGAATCATAGTGTTGGAAGCTACATCCAGAATTACGAACAAAAAAATTCAAGAATAAAGGGAAGCATAATACTATTGCATCAACTCATCAGGATATAGAGTCAGATTCTGGAGATGAATCTAAGATCATGGAAATAGGAAGAAAAGGGGTATCAACTATTCATTCTAATTCTTTAGCTCAATCCACTAAATTGGAAAGTGATACTGATCAAAAGAAAACAAGTGATATTTTTCATGTCAGAGTTATAGTCAACCATACAAAGGTAGATACTTTATTTGACATTGGATCCCAAGTTAACCTTATATCTGAAGCAATTGTTAAGAATTTGGGTTTAAATACGACACCTAATAATAAGACATATCCATTAGGATAGGTGTGTGAAGATGCTAAGTTGCAGGTAATGAAACAGTGTAAGATCATATTTTCAATTATAGCTAATTTCTTTGACGAGGTTGAGTTAGATGTTGTGCCTCTTGACATTTGTGGAATTGTCTTGGGTAGTCCATATCTATTTGACAGGAAGGCTATATTCTATTGCAAAGAAACTAAATATCATCTTTTCAAGGATGCGGTTGAATATATTGTCAGATCTCATCGTATCAAGACTAATGTTTCTTTAGTGAGCACATGACAAATTAAGAGACTTGTCTGTGCAAGTAAATATTGTGTTCTTGTGATAGTGAAATAGAAAGAAGAAGAGATAATAGATGCTTTATCAAGTTGTGATCCATATCATAAACAGGACTTGGTAAAAATCATATCTAACTACGATGAGTTATTCCAGGAACCTACACGGTTGGGCCCTCCTAAAAGAGAGGTTGAACATGAAATATATTTGCAGCAGGATTCTTTTCTTCTGAATATTGGAGTGTATAGGTCATCAGTAATTGATAATGCAGAAAAAAAAGAAGAAAGATCAGGAGGTGATCCATAAAGGAATCATCAGAACAAGCTCCTCTATGTGTGGTTCTCCTATTGTGTTTGTTCCAAATAAATATGGCATGTGGAGGATGTGTATTGACTTCCGAGCCCTGAACACAATTACCGTAAAGAACCATTATCCTCCTCCCATAATTGATGATTTATTGGATTAATTAAAGAATGATGTTTATTTCACTAAGTTGGATTTGAGAAGTGGTTACTATCAGAATAGAATTGTAGAAGGTGACATATGGAAAAATGATTTCAAGACCAAGAAAGGATTGTTCAAATGGTTAGTTATGCCATTTAGGTTATGCAATGCACCAAAAACATTTATGAGGGTAATTAATGATGTGCTCAGACCCTACATAGATGATATTTTTATCATCTATTTGGATGATATATTGATCTTTAGCCGAAGATGGGAAGATCATATAACACATGTCAAGAAAGATTTTGAACTCTTGAAGAAGGAGAAGTTGTATATCAAGTTATCTAAATGTGAATTTGGCAAAAATTCTCTGGTATATTTGGGTTACATTGTAGGGAATGGTCAGCTAAAGATAGATCATGTGAAAGTAGAAGTCATTGTGAAATGGCACCAACCAACTACCACCATAAAAGTCGAGATCTTATTAGGAGAAATATAGTACTGGAGTAAATTCATTGCTAATTTCTCATACATATCAACTCCTCTACATGAATTAACAAGTGTTAAACAAGTTGTTCAATGGGGAGGAAAGAAACATAAATCCTTCAAGACATTGAAGGAAAATATATGCACTGCACCGGTTTTGGCACTGCAAGATCTACAACAACCATTTGAGATTCAAACTGATGTAAGTAGATATGCAATGGGAGCAGTCTTGATGCAACAAGGTAAACCTATATGTTTTCACTTTGAGACTATTACTCAAGCTGTGATTAACTATCCCACATATGATAAGGAATTGTATGAGTTGATACAAAGTGTAAAAAAATGGAAGCATTACTTAATGGGATAGGATACCATCATTCATATAGATCATCAACCATTATAGTATATGCAGTCATAGACCAAGATACAACAACATGACACTTCATATGGATGGGTTTCTTAAAAAAGTATCATTTAGTAATCAAGTACAAGAAAGGTATTCATAAAAAGGTTGCAGATATGTTGTCAAGACCAGTAATCAATGCATCTTTTATACTAAGGTATAATCCCTTAACACATGAAAGTTATGTAGAAAAATATGAAAAGGATGATGATTTTAAAGAGGTATATGATGCATTAACTCATGAAAATCAATGGTTAGATTATTATGTGCATGAAAATTTGTTATATCATCTTAGAAATCTTTGTATACCCAGAGATGAAAAAGTAAATGAAATAAGATAAGCTCACACATCTCTCATTTCTGGTCATTTCGGGTTGGCAAGACAGTAGCACAATTGCAGAGATATTTTTATTGGCCTCGAATGAATGAAAAAATTTCCAAGTATGTCAAAGGGTGTGTTATGTGTGCCATAAGTAATCCTAGCAGCAAAAAGTTGGGGTTATATACACCACTTCTAGTACCTTCTCAATGATGGAAAATTATCTCCATGAATTTTGTAGGGGGTTTTCTGACATCTAGGAGAGGTCATGATTATCTGTATGTTGTTGTGGATAGATTCAACAAGATCTGTATTTTGATGCCATGCAAGAAATAGGTCACAGATGAACAGACCGCACAATTTTTCTTTGCTAATGTATGGGTTCATTTTGGACTTCCTACATATATTATATCAGATCGAGACTCTCACTTTTTGGGAAGTTTTTGGTCTCATTTATGGTAGCTCATGGACACTAAGTTGAAGAAGAGCACATATTTTCATCCGCAGACAGTTGGATAGACATAGGTGGTAAACAGAATAATGATACATCTACTTCGAGGATACTACAAAAAGCACACTAAGTTATGTGATGAACAATTACCTTATGTACAACATGCCTATAATCATGCCATGCATTCTTCTACTCAGAAAAATCCTTTTGAAGTATGTTTGGGGTAATTTCTTAAATCACCTATGGAATTTTTTTTTGGAGAAGCAAGTAAAGAATATGGATAAGATGATATAGATAAATCTCATAGGTTCATTCAAAAGATTCAACAGGTACATCAAGTAGTACAAGAACAATTGGAGAAAATCCAAGCCAAATATAAGGCAAGGCATGAGAAACATCAAGTTGATCATCAATTTGAAGTTGTTGATCAAGTACGGTTACATATCAGCAAGGATAAAATGAAGGGTGACGGTAAAAGGATAAGGCCAATACAATATGGTCCATTCAAGATCTTGGAGAAGATTGATACTAACTCCTTTTGTTTAGATATACCATCCTTGATGAAAATTTATTCAATGGTAAATGTTGAGAATTTGAAGCTTTATGAGTCTCCTTTGTTTATGGATGAAGATGAAAGTATTCAGGTTCTAGCAGTTGGTGATTTTGATTCATAATATTTGGACGAGCTATAGGAAGACGTTATTCTTGACAGAAGAATAAGGAATTCACAACGAGGTGATGTGGAATAGCTTCGAGTTGGTCTTAAAGGAGTAAAACCGAGTAAAGAAAAATGGATGGAGATCGGAAGGGTGAGGGAACTCTACCCTCACCTAGTTTTTGAGTAATCAAATCTTTTGGTGGTCCAAAAGGATTTTAATGGGGAGGAATGATCCAGGAGGATCCATGAATTGTCATAGAGGTACAGAAAGATCTGGAACGTCCGTAGAGGTCTAGAATGGTTAATAAATGTTCAAAATTAAACCTTCCCAAATTCTCTCTAAAATAACATCAATTCATAGATCTCATCGTCATATTTACAACGATGCAAATGAAAATTCAAACATAGCTTGTATGAAAAAGTTATGAGCGGTCAAAGTTTGGTCAAAAGTAAAAGTCAAAGTGGAAAAGGTGACACGTGTCACCACTAGAAGGGTGGAACATGGAACAATCATACAATCGTATGACGATGACATGGAATAACCCCAAGATGCCACATTGATTGACTGTACATTGACTGGGTAGATGTGTTGGTAGACCATACCAATTATGTGGGATAATCACAGGGCGACACATGGAAACAGTAATCCAATGAGAAGCTTCCATGTCGCAACCTCCCATTGGCTACTTACGAATAGTGTTTATAAAAATTATTTGTGATCCAGAAGGATCAAACTCGAGTCTCCCAACCAACAACAAAATGACTTCACCATTATACTCGTTGGTTAGTTCTTAACCACATATGGGTGTGATTCTATTTAAAGTTGAATGGAGGTTTGGTCAAATGGAAAAAGGGTCAAGGTCTAATACCTTGACCCTATTTTTATGGATATTGAATGTATCCATAATCGTAATTCTCATGGGGTTAACTCATATTATATGTATTTTGAACTATACAATAGTATGGTTATAACAAAAAGTGTGTCAATGGGGGAAGGTCCACGGGTTTGAACCCGTGACCTTTTCCCCCCATAACTCAACGAATTAACAAAAATACCATGCTTATGGTTTGTTAAAAAAAACCACCCACTCTGTAATTAAATCTGACCACAGATTTTGGGAATTGGTTAAGCGGCACACCCTATTGAATGGTATGTGGCTTGAGGATTATACACACATTCATTAATGCAGAGAGTCTTGTCTCGAAGTGCATACCCGAGGGTACATAGGCTTTGAGGCTACACCATAAAGAATGTTGAGAGGTCTCTTGATGTAATTTCAAGAACTTTATACTTATTTTTCATGATTTTTCACAAGGAATCCAACAATCCATTTTGTTTCTACATTTGAGAATCATGTAGAAAGGTCATTGTAAAACACAAGAATTTGAGTAACATGGAAAAAGGTCATTGTAAAACACAAGCATTTGAGCATTAATAAAGAGGTCTCTATTGGAAGTGGACCCGGAGACGTATCCCAAATTGGGTGAACTCCGTTATCAAACTTGTGCATGTGATTTCATTATTGTTGTTCATTTTATGCTCAATTATTTCCAAGTTATTTATCATTAAAGTGTATATGGTTAGATAAGTATGTCACATGTAATTGCAATCAGTCAAGTGATGATTATTATTTCGAAGATCAAGTAGATGTTTATATGTATTTAAAGTATATCAACATCTAAGGATTTTTTGGATCATTAGACCTCAACGCCTGCCCTATTTTAGCACTTTTCTAAAACCTGACTTCCAATGAATGGCTAAGATTGGCCCTCGATACGATGAATGATCCTTATTCATTCATCTTGGGCCATCGGTCTCCTCGCATCAGACTCAGCCTCATGCCCAACTCCAAGTCTTTATGAAACCTTCTACCTAAAGGCCTTTCGAGAATGCCTTGCTATGATCTTCTACAATTTAATCTTGACCATGGATCCTCACGATGGAATTAATATAGGCCATCGATCCAAGAAACTTCATAGCCACCACAGACACATAGTAATTTGAAATCTAAGGCCAAATTTGACTCTCTAACTTGTAGATTGACACCATGAATTACTTCTTCGACTGCTCTAAAGCACTAAAACGTGAAATCTGCTCAAAAATTTGGGGATTTCACTTATTTTCCCTATTTTTCCGGAATTCGTCATGGGACAAAATATGCAACCAAAAATATGCTCAATTCATGCTGGCGCCTAGCCCATACAAGTTTAGTTTTGAACCTTGAGCTCTGATAATAATATGTAACATACCCAACAATTAGCAGGCTAGCCACGCTACTTCAAAACACACTTCTTGAACCAATTTCAAATTCTGATAACATTAAATTAATAAAGAAGCATGAAGGACTCGCATGCAATAATCAAGATTCATTATACAACATAAAATAAATGAACAATATGACATGCACACAAATAACCAACAAGTTTTCATATTATA
>JASDQU010588451.1:8059-18429 GCA_032191745.1 Picea mariana
GGTTATAAATGACAAAAATGGGTAATGAATAAATGTTGAATGCTAATTGATGAGTTTTTGTGCAAGAGGGAAGTTTTGGGAAAAAGAGCCCCACACTCATTCACCCCCCCTCTAAGTGTGGTAGGTGTGTCCAACAGAAACAACACAGCCAAATATGAGGCACTCTTGCAAGGTCTGAGGAAAACATTAAATTTGAACATTCAAAATTTGACTGTCTTTGGTGATTCAGAAATAGTGGTTAGACAGGTAAAACATTCTATCCACTATTTATCTCTACACCTTAAAAGCTATCAGACTGAGGTATGGAATTTGATGAACAAGTTTTCTGTGTTTAACATAAATTCTATTCCTAGATTGAATAATTCTAACGCTGATTTGTTAGCTAACGTCGCTTCAAAATTTTTTCCTGCAGAAGGCCTATCTCCGAATGCATTTTCCGTTGAATTGTTGTTCAGACCGTCCGTCCCAAACAACATCACAAATTGGAGAGTCTTCGATGACGATCAACAGATCATTAGTTTTCTGCATATGGAAGAAACTTTCCAGGGCGCAATGATCGACGAAGGTACCCATGACGAAAATCTTCATGACTTTACGGTAATACTAGATACGAGATCCCTGGAATCTGCATCAGATATGGTAAACTCTATCCCAAAATATGTGGTTAGATTAGAAAATTTTTATGATCTTCACGATAAGTTCAGAAAATCAGTGAATTGTAAAATGAATAGTTCTTCCTTGACACATGAAAAAGTAAATTTGGGAACTAAAGACAACCCATAGTGCATCAATTTGGGGTTGGGATGTTTTGAGCAAGAAAATGTAGCATTTATTAAGTTGTTTAAGGAATTCAAAGAGGTTTTTTCCTGGACGTACGACGACCTAAAAACCTTTGATCCTAACATCATACAACACATTATTCCCATGAAACCCTAGACCCAACCTTTTCAACAAAAGTTAAGGAAGATGCACCCAAAACTCAAACCAACAGTCAAGAAGGAATTAAACAAACTCTTGAACACTAAAATAATCTTCCCAGTAAGGCACACACAATGGGTCTCTAATCTTGTTCCTGTCAGAAAGAAGAGTGGTGAAATTCGACTATGTGTCGATTTTCGAAATATTAATCGAGCGTTTGATAAATACAACTACCTTGCCCCTCCCATGGAGCAGATCCTTCAACAAGTATCTGGCTCTGAAATATTATCCTTGTTGGATGGTTTTTCAGGGTATAACCAAGTCCTTATGTCTCCCCCAGACCAGCTCAAAACTACTTTCTGTACCCCATGGGGCACCCACGCTTATAGAAAGATGCCCTTTGGGCTCATAAACGTCGATGCCACTTTTCAGAGAGCGATGGATATCTCTTTCCATGGATTAATCAATCAATCTGTAGTAGTTTACATAGATGACGTCACTGTCTTCTCAAAAAATAAAGGAGATCATCTAGCTCATTTAAGATTTGTTCTACAGCGATGTCGTAAGTACGGCATTTCTTTAAATCCTAAAAAATCTGTCTTCACAGTAGAACAAGGTAAGCTCCTCGGATTCATTGTATCAAACGAAGGGATGATTATCGACCCTGAAAGGACCCAAGTCATTTCGAAACTGCCCCCTCCCTCGCCAAAAAAGTCCATGCAATCTTTCTTAGGATAGATAAACTTTGTTAGGAGATTCGTCCCCAGCTTTTCAGAAATGGTGAGACCATTACAAAATTTAATAAAAAAAGATGCATAGTACCATTGGGGACCTTTAGAAAGTCAGGCTTTTGATTCAATAAAAAAGGCCATAATAGAGGCTCCTTCTCTAATGAGCCCTGATTTTTCGTGAGACTTCACCCTCTACACGTTTGTCTCTGACCGATCTTACGCTATTGTCTTAACTCAAAAGAACACTGAAAATAACGAAGTTCCAATTGCCTTTATGAGCTCAGCCTTGAAGGGAGCAGAGCTTAATTACCCAATAGTAGATCAACAAGATTATGTTGTTTTTAAAGTAGTAAAACACTTTCGATCTTATCTATTCAAATCTAGGATGAAAATCATTGTCCCTTACCCAACTATCAGAAATTTGTTAGTACATAAAGAACTAGGCAAAAAAAGGGCAAACTGGGTCACATCCTTACAAGAATATGACATAGAAATCACCCCAGCACAAATTGTTGGCAGCCAAGGTTTATGAAATTTGGTCGCCAATTCAGCTATAGGACAACAAAATGAAACTGACATGTTAAATCCAGATCACCACCATCAAAATCAAATCTGTTGTGCACAAAACCTTGTTAGTTCCTGGTACGACGACTTCAAATTTTGTCTTATACACAGATCATCTCCCCATCACCTTGATCCCCCAAAAAGAAGAGCACTAAGATTAAAATTTGCTTCTTTTCAGCTGATTAAGTGTGTTTTGTTCCACCAAAATTTTGATGGAATACTTATGTGCTGTCTTGAAAAAGATGAAGTAGAAAAAGTCCTGTTGGAGTTACATGCAGGGGAAGCTGGTGGGCATTTCGATGGAGACACCACCGCCCACAAAGTATTAAGAGCAGGTTATTACTGGCCTACCCTTTTCAAATATGCTCATGCCTTATGCCGCAAATGTGTGATTTGTCAAAAGGCATCTGGATAGATATAGAAACCAACATTCTCTTTGCAACCAGTTTCGGTAGACTCCCCTTTTCAGCAGTGGGGCTTGGATATTATAGGGCCAATCAATCCGACATCCTCGCAACAACATAAATACATCATAACAAACACAAATTATTTCACCAGGTGGTCCGAGGCTGCCCCATTAAAAGCTATAAATACCAGCCAGGTGATATTCTTTCTGAATTCAAATATCATCACTCATTTCGGTATTCCTGAATGCTTAGTATTTGACAATGCTTCTTATTTTTCGTCTCTTGAAATGAGTGATTTTGATCTAGAAAAAGGAATTAAATTAAAGTACTCTGCCAGCTATTACCCCCAAGGCAATGGTTTGGCAGGATCAACTAATAAAAATCTAATCAAAATTATCAAGAGAACGGTCTTCGAAAACCATAAAAACTGGCATAACGCACTGTTAAACGCAATCTGGGCTGATAGAGTAACTCCTAAAACTGTTGTGGGTAACTCACCTTTCTTTCTCGTTTACGGCAGGGAATCAATTATTCCACCGCATGCCCTTCTTCCATCTCTGCAGTTATCGCAGAAGGTACAGGAAAAAGACTGTCCTCCCTTGGAGAGTCGAATTAACGCTTTGTTAAAGTTAGAGGAAGTAAGGGCTCAAGAAAAACAAAAATTGGATCAACATCAACTCATTGTTAAAAACTGGTTTGATTCCAATTCTGCCTCTGACAGAAATTTTGAGGTAGGTGACCTTGTCCTAAAGTGGGACAAACCTCATGAGGGAAAATGAGAGCATACTAAGTTTCAGAACTTGTGGTTGAGACCATTTTTAATTGCTGAGAAACTGGGTCCCAGTTCCTTTCGCTTACAAAATTTAGAGGGACATCCAGACACCTTCCCAGTGAATGGCCAAGCTCTAAAAAGGTACTTTACCTGATGACGCTCCCATACACCTTTGTAAATATTTTCTGTTTTGTTTTACTTGCTGTTTGTTTTTCTTTTCTAGTTTGTTTTGGTTCTCATTTCTGCTTATTGGTTTTTATTTTGAAACACATATGCCTCCACCATGGGCTAGCTCAGACAAAGAAAACATAAAAACTTCCCCTCGAAAATGACTGCTGAAAGTTGTCAAAACATCAATTGTTGTATTTCTCTAAAATTGTAGCCTTGTCAAAGATGACTTTTTGTTTGAAAAGCGTTTTCTTGGTTTCAATCTGCAATTGAAAGTATTCATGACCATCTATAAAAATCCTTTTTTACACTGTCCCTGTTCTTTAAGAGAACAACTCAATGATGTCTCCTTGTTCTTGAAATTCGGTTTTATTAATAAACTATTTCTAGATCTTGATGAAGGATAGCTAAAATAAAAAAAAAATAAAAAAAAAATTCAAGGTCTGTGACATATCAAGATGTTAAAAAACTAGAATTTTCAGCGTCACCCCACTCTATTGAATATCTTTAAAAACTATAATATAAACTTTCAAAGAGTTGTGGGAAGTGCTTGTAAACCCGTCGGGACACTGAACAGGTCTGCTAGTGGCAGGTAAATGCATGCATGATGCCAAGATAACTTCACCGGGGTACTGAACAGGCCCGCTGGCAGCGAAACAATGTCAGGTAAAAGTAAATTCTCAGATATGGATTCTGTTTTGACCTTAAACATCCTTCGTTCTGATGTGGAATTTCTTGACAGGATACAGATATCAGAGTGGGTTAATTGACATTCCTGTCGAGGCTATGGACGCCTGCTGGAAGAAACGGCCCTGTTAACAGTATTGAAGATTTTAACTTTATATCGTGGCTCTCTTTTGCTACGATTGTCACTTGTTTTCGTTTCTTTAAAAATAAAAGTTGTCTGAAAATGGACTGCGTTATAATTATTTGAGATGCTCAAAAAAAATTTCGGTTGTTTTTGATTCGAGGTTTTTTTGATTATTCTAACCTGAACTCGTTCGTTTGATAGAGATAACTGCTTCTCCCAGCATGTTGCCATTGTTGGCAGCGATTATATAATTATTATTTTTATAAGTTGCCTACACAGGGTCTATGAAATTTTATTACTCTTCATGAGCGTATCTCTAAATGACAGTTGTAAATCGTCACATTTTACCTATCATCTATTCATGCTTCGTTTTCATGACTGAAAGCATGAAAACTTGCAACTATCGTTACTATTCTGTTTTAAAATTTCATTGAAAGCATATGGTTTATTACAAAATTGTGATTTCTTGCTATGAGCATGTTTCTCTCCTTGTTTGTGACCTTTTCGATTCTAAGCATGCCTAAGAGATTTATGGTTGTATGAACGAAAGACCCCCACCATTTGATATTCGATTTTTTTTGTATTGATTTTGGTTTGATTTTTGATCATATTTCTTCCATGAAACTTTTGACTATTCGATTTTTGTAAGCTTACCCAACTTTGCAATCAAACTATGATGCACACACTTATGTTTTTAGAGTACTTTGGTCCTAGCATGTACTCAATACCAAGGTGGCATACAATGTACAGGTTGCCATTACTCCTTAGCATGGTCCCGGGTTTCAAAAAACTCTTCACACACGTTTTGATTAAACACCTTGCCCATCGTTTGAATCATCACAACATGTATTGATAAATATCGGGGCTATGGTTCTGTTTCCTTTTTGCAAACCCTACCCGTGTGTTTTGCGTTAATTACCCATCCGTTTAGTATGGCTCCAGTGGTAAGGGTCGAACCGAACGACATCCAAACCCTTCTCTCATATGATAATTCTAGGGAAGATTTGGAAAGGAATGGTTGGCATATTTTCATCAAAAAGTTTCAGGGTTTTAATCTTTAGGTCACCCAAGAGTTTTCCTTAACCTTTGATGGTTGTAGGGAAAAAATCGGTGATGTGCAATTGGAAGTAACCGAAAAGTTCCTAAGTCAAGCCACGGGATTGCCAGCGGTTGGTCAGAAATGGTTCAAAAATGCGAAAGTGGAGGAAGTCCCTTGGACTTTACTATTTACCTCACGAAAAATAACCAGCTGTGATCGAGGTATACCAATTTCGTTCTTGAAAACTAGGTGGCATGCTTTACTTGCTGTAGTGAAGCAATTCATCACATGTGAGGGACGATTTGGACTTGTTTTCCTATATCATTTACGCCTGCTTATGAGTTTTATTGGTTTCTGTTGAATATGCCTTATTACCTACTCAAAAGTTTGTATAAAATGGGGAAAAGATTTAGGAAACAGAGGTCAGATTCAAGTCTGTTTCATCATGGCCTTATTAAAATCATCCTCGTGCATCAATTAGAGTCACAAAATGACTATTGGGATTCGTTCATTACGCGAAATGGTTTTGGTAACCCTGAGTTGGAAGAAGTAGATAAGCCAGTCGTCGAGGAAACCCTTGTGAACCCAACGAACTCTCTTCCATCTCCCCTGGCTTGTGATTTTCCCCCTAACAATGAACCTTTGAGCTACCCTAAGGTCATTCAATAGGGCAATCAACCGGTTACACATCCAAAGGATTGTATTAAAACTGTGAAGAAACCTACAAGAAAGAAGTTAAAAGGTAGTGTTGATGTCAATTTCAAAAACAAAAGAGCTGGTCGGTTGATTTCTCTAAGTCTTCGAAATAAAACAAACCCCCATTCAGACATGATCGACATGATTGAAGTGAGTGAAAGCTCAGACTCAGAAATTGAAAAATTCCTTGCTGAAGAAGATCCTGTGTCATTCGAGCTATACCCTGACCGACCCTATAACTATGTTAATAATTTGCCTTTTTGTCTAAAGGACAACCCAAAGTTTCCTGGTATCCAGCTCTGTGATAAATCTACCATTTGCGTGGAGGATTCTCTGACCCGTAATGTTGTTTGTTCTAATGAAAACTCCTTATAGTCACAATGTGATGTGTGTCGATCGTGGATCGACAGATACTACACCGATGTCTCGTTTCTACAGTCAGAGGTCAAGTCTTTGAAAGACCAGGTTGATATGTTAACAAATGAAAACAACAGGCTTGAATCCATCATCCAAGGGAAGGAGAAGCGTTTGACAACTACAGGTCATGTGATTTTCAAAAACATAGAGGCAGCTACAGCTATTATTAACTCCAAAGTTTCTTGATATGATTTGGTTTTATGATTAGAGGTATGATTTTGTTAGCATGATTATTGTCATTCTTAAGTTAGGATATTTGGTTTGATTGAATAAACTATTTTTATTATTAAGATTAGTCTGTTTTATTTATTCAATCAAATAAGATTGCATTTGCTATTATAACTAGCTACAGAATCGCAAGATTCTGTAGCTAGTTAAGAAAATTCAAATTGTTTGATTTGATGACAGAAAACATATCTGAGATCTTCTTATTTTCTTTTGTTTCCAGGATAATTAAAGAGCCCATGATTTCAAATATGATATGAGGCACTTTTGGGATCTCCCAGCCATATCTATTATGTATTTTGAATAAACAGAATGAGGTTGTTGGTAGTTTTTTTATATCTGGTGAAATCAAAGTGGTTGCATCCCCCTTTATTTTTTGAAACCAATTTGATCTTATCAACAGGAAATATTTATGTTTCCTGAAACCTATATAAATATATCATTTTGTGAACATTGCATCATCTTAGCCTGGGGCAAGAGTATGGGCGTTTTATCACAGACTTGAATGGAATATAATGTACGTTACAACTTTAGCTTTTTTGTATGATGTTTTCATTCAAGTTTTGTTTATTTCTATTTGATAATAGATTGTGATTGCTTTTGTCATCATGGTTTATTGCAAGTTGATATGATTCAATTTATATATGCTGTCTATATCTCGCGTTTCATATATAACACACAGTGATCATCTATACAATTTAAATTAAGAGATTTATCTCTAATTTCAGTTGAATGTTTATATGCAAGTTCTTACTAGAAGAATTATCTCATCGTAGCTACTTGCAAATCATAAGATTACTGTGAATGTATCTATTATATGTTCTGTTATTATAATTCAATCTCCAACATTATTGTTTCGCATTTATTCGGAGCAATCTCAAGATCTGTTGCAGGTTCACTTCTCAGATAAAGATGGCTGGATATTCAATAATGAATAGACATTGAATGCAATAACAGGTTAGCCTGTTGTTTGATTTCATTAGCTTGCTGAATATATAAGTTTTATATATAGAGAACATTTTCTACTATATATTATTTTCTGTTCAATTAGGCAGTTTAATGTTTGATTTCATGAGTGTATACATCTAAGAAAACAAATCAAAAAAATTAGATAGTATTTTCACTTTCTTTATTATTGTTACTAAAGTAACCAATTTACATTTGATTTTTTACGAGTTTAGATTAAAACTCGTGGTTTGTACAGATTGTATATAGAATTATCATACATATATTATTTAATTTGTACATATATATACTTAGATGTACATATAGATTTTAGTAATTGTTATTTAGTAAGTTATTGTTTTTCCCTTTAGTTATTTTTAGCTTGCTTTAGAACTTAGATCAGCCAACGGAACCACTAAACTCGTCGGAGTGAATTAATCCAAACAGCTTGGGTTAATTAGACAACCCCGGACCAGATTCACTCTTCTAGTTGACGAGCGGTCATTTTCGCCCATCAATAGGAATTCAAATGTATTTTCATCAGATACAAAGAAGGGATGAAAGGATATAAGCTCTAGTATCATGCATCAAGGAGAATAGTGTACAGTCGATATGTGGTCTTCAGAGAATTCGAAGGTAAGTCCGAGCTTGAGGAAGCTATTTAGACCGAGAATAATCCTGATAAGGTGCAGTTTGAACTGAGGAACGAAAAATATGATTCAGATGAGTCGACTGAATCTGAGGAAGAAGTGGAACAATTGACTCCGATGATAAGGAGGTAAGAAAGAGAAAGAAAACCAGTCGAAAGGTATATTCAACCCGACTTCCATTCCAAATTCATGTTAAATTCCATCGACGATGAGCCCAAGTTGGTCAGTGAGGTAGTTGACTCGACAGAGGGTAAACTATGGAAGGATTCCATTGTCGAAGAGAAGGAATCCTTGAACAAGAATGAGACATGGGATTTAGTCAAGTTACCTAGTGGAAGAAAGCATGTTGGTAGCAAGTGGGTGTTCAAGAAGAAGATGAATATCATAGGACAAGTCGAGAAGTTCAAATATCAACTGGTAGAAAAAGGATTTTCCCAAGTCAAGGGAGTCAAATTCAGTGAGATTGTTTTCCCCTATTAAAAAACTAACTTCCATTAGAGTACTAATGTCTCTGGCTACAAAATTCAATCTGGAGATAGAATAAATGGATGTGAAGACAACGCTCCTACATGGGGACCTGGAAGAAGAAATCTACATGAAACAACATGAAGGATTTGTAGTAAAGGGTAAGAAAGAGTTGGTGTGAAAAATCAAAAGATCCCTTTATGGTATAAAGCAATCACCAAGGATATGGTACTAGAAGTTTGACACATACGTCCTTAGTTTGGTATTTGTGAGAAGCAAAGATAATTACTGCATATATTCTAAGGAAGAAGGTGGGCATTTTATATATGTATCTTTATGTGTCAATGACATGTTGCTGATTGGAAACAACATGGACACAATAAAGGAGGTGAAGAAGAAGCTATCCTCCAAGTTCGACATGAAGGATATCGGTGCAGCTAACTTCATTTTGGGAATGGAGATTAAGAGAGATCGATCCACTAGAAATCTCTGGTTGAATCAGACGAAGTATATTGAAACAATTCTGAAATGATTCAACATGAAGGATTGCAAACCGGTGAAGGTGCCAATTCCTGTGGGAGCAAGGCTTACTGTTGAATAGTGTCCAAAGACATGGGAAGAAATAGAGGACATGGCATATGTTCCCTATGCAAGTGCGGTTGGTAGTCTAATGTATGCGGTGGTATGCACTCGACCAGACATTTCCCATGCAGTGGGAGTGTTGAGTAGGTACATGTACCTAGAAAGGAGCACTAGACAATTGTCAAGAGAGTATTCAAGTATTTATGTGGCATGAAGGACTATGCTATATGCTACCAAGGAAAACCTGGAGGTGACAATGGTAAATTAAATGTACAGGGATTTGTCGATGCCGCTAGGCAAGAGATATGGAATGAAAGAGGTCGACCAACAGATATGTCTTCAAGATGTTCATTGGAGCAATAAGTTGGATGAGTAAGTGACACACGGTCGTAGCCTTGTCAACAACATAAGATGAATACATGGTGTCCACTCATGGAGTGTTGTGAATTTCTCTTGGTGTAGAGAGGCAACGGGCATTACTTCCATGGGTCTGTGAATGAAAGTTCAAGAATCTCCTATTTCAAAAAACAAGACAATGAGTGGGAGAATGTTGGGTTGTTATATTCTTTGCAGTTAAAGTCTAGTTGAGGTGAATCAACTGACAGTTGGAGTCGAGGTGGATCGACAATAGGTTGAAGTCAAGGTGGATCGAAAACAAGTTGAAGGTTGAGGGAGTTGTCCGGGTAAAGTTGAAGTTGAAGATATCGACGACAAGTCAACCAAAAAGAGGTCTAAGTGTAGGCATGAGATGACCCGACTGATAAACCTGACTTGGATTTGACTGTAACAGAATCTTGAGATTTGTGGGATTTGTAGTCAATGATATGCATGTATTTGTAACCATTTTTGGGCGCTAATATTTAGGGTTTTTCTTGTTGTAAAGCCTATAAAGAGGTGTGTTGTAAGGCTGTAAAGGATTTTTTTGTAAGGTAATTGTAGGATGCACTTTTGTAGGTTAATGAATGTGTAAGTGTAGGTTG
>JASDQU010588453.1:4685-15867 GCA_032191745.1 Picea mariana
CACATTCTTGGAGTGTGTGCATGTTGTTTCTAAGTCAGTTTTTTTGGGGGCGAGAATGACAACTCTAGAATACATGTATGCTGAGTTGGTTGCCTCGAATTTAGGTTCAGGATTAAAAAAATAGTGGTTTTTGACGTTATTTTTTATAGGCTACACAAATCCATTGTTGATGGAACTACAGACGCAAATAAATTCAGCTATGCATATTCCACATATATAATTTAAAAAATAATAATAATATTGTTTACTATTTTTAATCTATTTTTGTATTGACATATATCAAAATCCTAAAATACATACCTCTTTTATTTCTGCTATAACTTTTTATCATCTTAACCATTTTTAAAATAAGTTATGCACTGCAGTAGAAGAGACCAATATATACAATATGAAAAGAATTAAAGTTTGTTTGATAATGTTAAGACCCTCGTAGGCTGCAATAGTGGAAGGCATTGCAATTTCAACGATATATTGACTTTCTTAATTTAAAAAAATAAAAAATTAAGATTATAAATTTTGAAAAAATACACCACACTAGAACAATGTGTTATCTACAATTTTGCAATTTTTTTAAAGAAGTTCCATTGTTAAGGTACTCAACACTTGCACTAATGGAGACACATACCTTATGTTTTTCTTGAAAAATAATATGCCACTATTAGAGAAACTAAAATTTCACATAGTTATTCACAATTTATATAAATAAAAATTATATATTTAGAAAGATAATTCAATTTCGTACATTTCATATTTTTACACCATAATCAAATTCATTGTTAAAGTACCTTGAATAATCCATCCAAGTTAACAAATTGTTGTTTTTCCGTGTTTGCATTGCCACTAACACATCATGAGAGACCATCATTAGCTTGCAAATTCCCATACTCATTTTTATGATTCCTTATATTCAACTTAGGATGTAGCTTCCAACCTTTAGCTTCAGTGTGAGCGTCTATGTTATGATGGTCACAACCATGGAAGTATTCTTACCTTTCCATTTCCATTTCTTCTTTCCTTCCATAGAAGTTCAATGTTTTCCTATTTTCTTTGAACCACTTGACTATATTTTGTTTCTTTGTATATTTTTGTATTATGCTTGCACACATACTTCATCTATCAAATTAGGATTCAATATAATCATGTGTATTACTAAATGGCTTCACAAACCACCCAAGTACTTTATGAATAAATATGTATCCTTCAAATATATTCCCAATTGATTGGGCTTTTTAACTTGATAGTGTACTCTTGTACAATTTTCCTTTATATTATATTGTAGGAGTACTAATGAATCCTTTAGTAATTTTCACACCTAATAGGATAAAACTTGGATTTGATGAGATCCATAGAAACCTCCCATTTAGTTACTTTTGGTTCATCCTCCAGTCTATGTGTCCCTATGTAGTTTCCTCATCAAGTTTGGATGTGATTCTATAGCTTCAATCAAGAAAGTATTAACTTAATCTCTCCACTTATTCTATGGAAACTAAAATACACTTCCATCTATTACAACCAATTATTCATTTTAATATTGTTAACCTCACCTTTATATGGCTTGGTATCCACTTCAACTTCCACTTTTAATAAAGTATGGGAAGGTTTGTTTTCAAATCCTTTAGTTTATTTCTCTGGATTCTCTTCTTTTTCATGAGATCCACACAACCCACTAGTACTAGACTACTCCTCAAAGTATTCAAACTTTGTCTATGGATATAACATTGATATTCCCATACTACTAGATATGCTAATGACTTGCACTTCTAATTTTTCAAATATTACATCTAGTTCATCTTCTATCATATCACCATGATAATTTGGAACGTATATGGCTTGAGGTCACTCTGTTTCCTTCCTTTTGATTTTTTTTTGGTTCTATAGGGTGAATGTATCTCACTACCTTAGACATCCTCTGTTTGGTGAGAATATATTACAATCATTGCATAGAACTCCCCAAAAAAAACCATTATGATACCATTATGAACACTAAATTTCCTTGGATATTATAATTAATAGCTTTTCACAACATATATAAATACATTACTACAAATAAAATGAGCCTATACTCTCTTTTGTATTGATTACTTATCATTATGTTATAATGTTAGAAACATGTTGCTTCCATTATTGAAAATAGTTGAGAAAATAATAGAAGATCTACAATGTTAAAAACACCACACCCTTAACACCAATATTTACCTTATAGATAAATGCGATGGAAAAAATCCAATAAGAAATAAGGATTGTGACTTACCCTCTTTATTCTCATATTTACAACATAAATATAAAGAAATGTTGACTAGTGATGGATAAAATAGACAATGTGTCTTGAGACAGGTTGCTACAAAGTCACCTTCTTCCTTTTCTATGCTCTGGTGTCCTCACCTAATACCCCAATTTCAAATCCTTCCATATATTATATAAAAACAATGTGTGTGTTTTAATGATGTGATTAATGGATAGGTTTCAAGTCAAAATGACTAAGTTGTAATGAACCCATAATGTAAAATGTAAACATGATTGGTAAATATTCCTTATACTTAGAACAATGCCAAGTCCCAACTAGAGAATGGTGTATGACTTAAATATAGGCTTAGTGACTTATGTTTAAATAATGTGTTTCTAGTCACCATGATGTAATGTTACCATGGTGAGTTTTGTCTCACACAAAGGCTAATATAAAATTTAATAAAACCTCCACCAAAGAGGTTTCCAAGTAGCAATATGTTGATGTTTTTGTAGCATTGAATGGGTACTTCCACATAGGCACGTGTTTTGCATGTGTAAGTAGTCAAAAATATTCTAGTCTTGAGTTTACTTTAGTTAGAAGGAATTAACTAAAGTAAAATTGTATTTATTAGTGAATTGAGTTATTTAAGGACATGATTAGCATGCAACATGTAATCTAAATCTTAAGTGGGTGTGAGAAGTAATATCAATCGTAGATCACTTTGGAGATTAGAAATATATTGTAACTCATGATTATAAAAGAAAGGTTGGGGTATAGGAGAAGCCACGTTTGATGAGAGATCAAAGTCAAAGACTTGTGTTGAGGGAGTCAACACAGTCGAGACTATTGACAAGAGGTCGAGGTCGAGAGACTTGGTGAGAGACCAAGGTAGGGACTTGTGTGAGATACACTTGTGAGATACTTGTTGAGAGACCAAGTTTGAGGATAAAAAAGGACTTTTTCTAGTGTGAGGAGTGTAGGAGTAAAGAAGGACTTTTTCTTACACTAGAGTGAGGAGATCTAACTGGTTGGGTGAAGAGAGTTCATACAAGTATTGATGAGAGGGTTGAATCACAAAGGACCATGGTTCAAGATGTTGATAGGTGGAGAAGGAATTTAATCTAGAGGTCATATAGGTCAAGGAGGAGAGAGAGCAGAAGAAACCACAGGTGGGTTTCAAAGGATAGACTAGAGGGAAGAGAAGAGTCGTATGGAGCTTGATGTATAAGATTTATATACATGTCCATGGGTCACAGTGAAGACAATCATGAATATACATGGGTCAAAGAAGGACAGGTCGCAGACATCCGTGGGGCAGAAAAGGGAAAGTCACAGATGCATTGGAAAATGTGTTGGTATAGGGTCATACAACAACAAAAGAGTTTCCAGGTTTGTCTTCAATGTATAATTATCTCAGTGGGCCATTTTCCCTATTACAGGAGCCCTGCTTTGACCTTAATAAAATCATCATTGGACTGGTTTTCCCTCCAGGGTTTTTCTAGTGGTTTACCCAAAATTCTTGGTGTTCTTATGTGCTTGATTTGGTTTCCTTGCTTATGCTTCCGCTACATGTTTAGTTGATTAATCAAAGGTTCTTTTAGTAGACAAAGTGATTTTATTTGAGCTAATCACAAGGTGTTGAATAGAGTGGTAAAAGATCGACATGGTATTAGAGCATACCAAGTGTTGAATCCACTTGGGAAAATCGACATGGTATAAAAAATGAGGCTTTGAAGGAAAGAGTGAGCCTAGTATCTAAAGGGAGGAAACTAAGAGGACATATCTTATCAGGTAGATAAACAACAAAGAAAATCAAAGGACATATTTTCAACCACAGTACTGGGAAGAACATGTGTTTTTGCAGGTATATAGAGGCATCCACGAGTTACAAAATATACACTTGTGGAAATCTGCAAGTCACAGAATGACATGTCGTGGATATATGCGGGTCAAATAAGGACAAGTTACATATAGCTCATACATGATAGTACAAGGTAGTTCTAGCGGAGGGCTATTAGATCAGATATTGAAGATGGTGAACACATTGAATATTGAGGATAGGTTAGAAGGGGCAATAAAATTCCAAGCTTGGAAGGCTAGGATTCCTCTTATGTTAGAGGAGAATGACTCAAAGAGTATGTTGAGGTTGTAGTTGTAGCTCCCATGGATACATAGGAATTGGTGTTTCAAAATACAGGTAGGTTGCTATATTTGAAGCACCAGATTCAATTTGTTAGGATGTCTAGTGAGGACATGGTTGTGAATTATCTTATGAATATTACACATATCTAAGATTAGCTTGCAGCGATTGGTGAGACAATACATGATGTCGAGTTGGTGAATGTAGTATTGAGAGGTCTTCCCAAGTCTTGGGAACCTTTTGTGCAAGGGATCTGTGCACAAGAGACAGTTCTAGGGTTTGATAGACTATGAACTAATTTTGTTTAGGAGGAGACTCAGTTAGATTCCAGGGATGGTTTGAAGAGGAGCCATGATGAGAAATTTTCTCTTGCCAGTCAGGAAAGGAAGGGAAAGTTCAATAATATTTCCAGTGGAGATTCGACTACTCAAGATGGAAAGAAGAGGAAGGACATGAGAAACGTCAAGTGCTTTTCATGTCACAAGTTTGGACATTATGCAAGGAAATGTCCACACAAGAAGAAGGGGGGAAACAAAATGCAATCAGAGGTAGTTGTGTGGAAAAGGATCAAGTGGATGAGTTTTGAAAAAAGTTTGAACAGACACTGTTCTTACTTGTTTCCCGGACTTTCATGGGAATCATATAATATGATGCATGGTTGATAGATAGTGGAGCCACATGTCATATGATAGGAGAATGAGAGGTGTTTGAGAGATTCATAGAGTATGACTTAGAGATGCATGTGGAATTTGGTATGGGGACCAAGCATGCAGTGAAGGTAAACAATTACATTCTAGATGGAGACAAGAGGCACATTGAGAGTGCAGGATGTGATATGGGTGCCAAAAATCAAGAGGAGTGTGATGTTAGTCTCAATGATTGAGAAGAAGGGATTTGATGCAATGTTTTAGAATGGAAAGGCGCTTNCAGTGAAGGCAAACAATTACATTCTAGATGGAGACAAGAGGCACATTGAGAGTGCAGGATGTGCTATGGGTGCCAAAAATCAAGAGGAGTGTGATGTTAGTCTCAATGATTGAGAAGAAGGGATTTGATGCAATGTTTTAGAATAGAAAGGCGCTTATCATGCCTAGAGGATCTACCTTAGAAAAAACAACTCTCTTTGGAGTTAGAGAGAACAAATTGTATAGGCTAAAGGGCCAGCCTATGAGAACAATTTCCAACAACATAGTGACAAAGAACATGGAGCATGTAGCTGCGAAGGTTGAGAAACTCAGAGGGATTCAACCTTCAGGTTCAGGTGGGAAGGAGAAACCTTCCAAGTCAGTCAAGAAGGAGTCAAGGTATGATATGGCCATGCAAGATGCTTAGGAGCAGGAGACTTCTAGGAGCATGTTCAGAGGTAGTGAGTGTTTAGAGACATGTCATACCATCATGGCAGGGATAAATTCAATGTTAGAGGGAGAAACCAATCAAGTGTATTGGAGAGAAGACATAGTAGTGTATCTAGTAGAAAAGATAGAGAAAAATCCAAGTGGGAGAAGTACCTTCCTCGCTAAGAGGGAGTGTTGATGTTTTGGTAGCATCATAAAGATACTTCCACATAGGCATGTGATTTGCATGTGGAAGTAGTAAAAATTATTCTATTCTTGAGTTTAATTTAGTTAGAAGGAATTGATTAAAGTAAAATTGTATTTTTTAGTGAATTAAATTATTTAAGGACATGCTTAGCATGCAACATGTAATATAAATCTTAAGTGGGTGTGAGAAGTAATCTCAATCGTAGATCACTTTGGATATTAGAAATAGATTGTAACTCATGATTATAAAATCACGACTGGGGTATAGGAGAAGTCACTTTTGATGAGATATCAAAGTCAGAGACTTGTGTTGAGGGAGTCTACATGGTCAAGACTGTTGACGATAGGTAGAGGTTGAGAGACTTAGTGAGAGACCAAGGTAGGGACTTGTGTGAGATACACTTGTGAGAGACTTGGTGAGAGACCAAGGTTGAGGATAGAAAAGGAGGACTTTTGCGAGTGTGAGGAGTGTAGGAGAAAAGAAGGAATTTTGATTACAATAGAGTGAGGAGATCTCATTGGTTGGGTGAAGAGAGTTCATCCAAGTATTGATGAGAGGGTTGAATCATAAAGGATCATGATTCAATATCTTTATAGGTGGAGACGAAATTTCATCTAGAGGTCATACATATCAAGGAGGAGAGAGAGAGAAGAAGTAGTATCATGTGGGTTTCAAAGGACAATGAATAAAGGGAAGAGAAGATTCATATGGAGATTTCTGTACAAATCTGTGGGTCACAGTGAATACAATCACGAATATCCGTGGGTCAAAGAAGGAAGGTTGTAGGCATCTGTGGGCCAGATAAGTGCAAGTTGCATATGCATTGGAAAATGTGTTGGTATAGGGTCGTACAACATCACATGAGTTTCCAGGTTTGTCTACAGTTTATAATTCTCTTAGTGGGCCATTATTGGGCACAAGCCCAGTTTAGGATAAAAGCACGACATGGGAGAAATACAACTGGTAGGAAAAGCAACACGTGCAAGGAAGATGCGCATGAAGGAAAAGCAGCACGTGCAAGACAAACACACATGCAGAAGAGGAAAGCATGTGAGGCATGCATGAAAGAAGACCTAGACAGGATAGGGTTAGGGTTTTGGTAAGAGAATGTAATGGCTAGTAAGCCAAAAACATGTATAAGTAGGTACCTAGGAGGTCTAGGTGGGAGTCAATGTTGTTGGGTGGAGAGTTTTGGTCATTATTTCTATGTCATTCAAGGACAGAACAACTGTAAATATGATATGTTTTGTAATTTGTTGAGAGGAGGAGATAAAATAGGGTATATCTTGAGGGCTAGATCACAGGCTAAGGATCATGGTGTGATCTGGTTCGCCTCGTTGTAGATCTCAACCCGTTGATGGAGAACTGTAATGCGTGAGGTATTGTAGTTCGAGAAATACCATAACAAAAGATAAGAGAAACCAAATATTTGTGGAAATATCCAGGGAGGGGTGAACCACAATAGATCATGTGTTATGTGATTGAATATTGTGTATTTCTTTTACTGTCAATGAATAGATGTTAGAAAAATGCGTGAATGACTAGTTAGATCTGTTATTTTACATGCATGCGTAAGAATGACAGGGTATTCAATATAAGATGAATGTTAATGTAACAAATGAATATCCCAAAGATGAATCCTAGATCCCCACTCATTCCCCAACTGTAAGCACCTAAGCATTACAACCACCAATAAAACTATCTCGGGTGAGACTGCGCAGTGCACTCTGTGTACTGTGTTGCCTTCTAGTTCACTAGAGGGGTCGATAGTTTTAAAGGGGTTTTGTTGAAACCATAGTTGACCTAAACCTGGGTCAGCCCAATAAAGGTAGAAAGAGAGTTCAAACCAACAAATGGTTATGTTTCCAGATGGAACAAAATGGGATTGAGTGAATGAGATCTTCTGAAGAATTGGGAAAAGAATGTCAGATCTGGTGAGGAAACGTTACAAAGAATGATATTATAAAAAGGAATGTTTAGAACATGGAACCCAATGAAGGAATAGATCGAGAGATGGTTCAAAACAAAGGAACTGGAATTTTCACAGAAAGATAGTAGAAACCTAAAGTTACACCATGCAAATATTTGGAAAATCACGTATTTAGCGACTTGCATGAAGTATTTTTTTGTGATTTCCCACATGTGTTGCATGAGTGGATATTTAGGTTGAAATAAAACCACCCTATAAATGTGATAAAAAAAACAGAGTGGAATTTTATGGAGATCACGCAGTTACAACAGGTTGACAATAAAATTACACGAGTAGTAGATTTCTGGTTAGACAACATTGTTGCAGTATTTATCATAGAATTTTCAGTAGATACTGCGAAGTATTATAGTGAAACAGAGAAATATTTCCTGAAGGGACCTAGAGGTAGGTATATAAGATCGATGTATAATTCCATCAAGATGTTACTGTATAAAAAAGGGGTAATGAAAATGGCATCATACAACTAAACTTCCCTACGTGCATAGGGGAAGGGGGGAAGCACTGAAAAGAGATGGAGAAATGGAGGAATATATGGATAAAGGAAAGAAGGAGGAGGTATTGGATCCAATAATGATGGAGGAAGACCATATCAAGCAGATCATGGAAACAACTGGAAGAATGCGCAATGGAGCACCCTACCAATACAATATGAACAATAAGAAGAGAGATATGGCCGCGAGGGAAGGATTGGCAAGTGATGAGGAAGAGGTAGAGGATCTCTGGTCCATGGAGAAAATTGAGGAAATCCTGCATGCGACATATGAAAGGAAGACAAGAAGTCCAAGGGCAGGAAATAAAGGCAGAATTCCTATCCATATCAGTGTTAGTGTAGAACCCATAAACCCATGTTCGACTGATACACTAGAAAGAAAACCACCATTTAGACAATCGAATTTCAGTGGAAGAAACGCAATAGGAAGTACACATACACAAGGAGAAACAACCAGGGGATCCAGTTCAAGAAGCAATCCTCAAGGATCTACAACGCGTGGAGGTAGTAGTCTGATATAGTTTTCAATGGTAGGATATGATCCCACCATTAGGTTACTAGAATTCAAGGGAGAGGCATCGAAGGACCCTGGAAATAACCTGTTCATTTGTGAAAATATATGGGAAGAAAATCATATCATAGATGAGGATACAAACTTTGCGCAGTTAGCCATCACACTAAGAGACTGTGCACTGGATTGGTACATGAGATTAGCTACAAACAGTCCACCAGGAACAACCAAAATGATTGTGGATATCAAGAAGCTATTGATAAATGAATTCTAGTAGCCTAGCTCAGAGGATCAGTACATGAATTAGATGATAGAGATCAGGAAGAAACCAGGAGAGTCATTCTAGGATATTGACCATAGATTCAAATGATTGAAGGGAAATCTGAAGTATGTCATGACAAATATGCAACATAGACATCTATTTGTGAATTCCCTACTACCACACTTGAAATACACTTTGAGACAACATAAGTTTCAAACTCAAGCATAGGCTCTACAGGAAGCCTTACAACTAGAAGAAAACCAATATAAGAAGATAGATCCAAAAATAGAGGAGTTGAAGGAGGATCTGAAGAATTTGGCATTTCAACTGAATTAGAACATGGGTAAGGACAAAAGAGAAGTTGTTTTGTGTAGCACATGTAGGACAAAAGGATATCACAAGAATGAATGCCCAAAATTCACGCAATACATGGAAATAGGACTGCCAAACCCTTTGCTGACAGGAGGACTATGGTGTGAGATATATAAGACATAGGGGCATGATCCATATCATTTTCCAATGATGTAGAAATACCAAACAATTCCTAAGAGTTTATATTGCAACTTTTTCAAGTTAGTGGGCCATGATGAAAAAGATTACAGGAAAATGGAGCTGATGAGGGAAAGAACATCAAACACCTATAGGGTGCAGGAAGAAATGATGATAGGGAAAGATGCAACACAATTTAATGAAGTACCAACCCCATATAACACTGTGCCACAACAATATAACATTGCACAACCACAATACAATACCGCACAACTAGAGTATAATCCTGTGAAGTACAATCAGGTGCCTCAGTACAATGCACTGCAAAGAGATCAAATTGGCTATAGAGGTGGAGGACGAGGTAGAGGAAGCTTTGGAAGAGTCATAGGACTGATGGTATTCCATAACTATTAGCAACTAGGACACTATGCAAGATAATTTCCACTTCCACCTGTGACATGTATGTATTGTCGCGCATCAGATCATGAAACATAAGACTGTACGACACTATTGGGGAAGATCTAGGAAAAGAGAAATAAGAACAATCAAAATGTTCAATTTATTTTTGTAGAAGCAAGGGATGATGGAACAAATATCATCACAGTTACGTGCGGAGGATCTAAAACAAGAGATGACGTAATAAGACAAGATCCAACACAACATCAATGGGTGAAGAAGAATGCCGAACCACATAAGCAGTTTGATGTGAAGAATGAAAAAGAGATATTCAAGAAATATAGGAAAGAATTATTGAATCCAGACATTGCATCTACATTAACTGCACATCATACTCATGATGTACCAACGTAAGAGATGAATTCATCGTTGGATCACACTAATGAAGAACAACCCCTAGGAAACGTAAGTACCATAAAGGATTTTCTGCAATACTGTGTGAAACTACTACATAATCCATCATCTATTAAAGTATTATAGAATATGTTATAAATATGTAACATTGACGTAGAGGAAAATATAGAATAGAAAATAGTTAATCACTTGCATACAAGGAGGAGGAAAAGTAAAGAGTTAAGGCTGAATTCCAACCTTGGAAATTTCAACATGGGGGATATTATACTGGATTTAGGGTCCAAAGTAAATGTGTTACCCAAGAAGACATGACAATGTATGGGAGATCCCACATTAATATATTCGTCGGTTCAGCTAAAACTAGCAAATCAACACAGGGTTCTTCCAATTAGAGGGATAAAGGGTGTGACAGTAGATCTGGATGGAGCACGCACAAAAGATGATTTTGAAGTGATAGAAATAGTGGATGGCACAACACCTTACCCAACATTTATTGACTTGGATTGGGAATTTGAAAACCATGCCATAATCAATTTGAAGACAAGGAAGATGATAGTTGAGTCAATGTTAAGAACCAAACATCAATATAGCATATAAAAACCTCAGGAAAAGTACTCAACGCCTTGAAAAAGAGATAATTTCAGATAATAAGCCTCTTCGAGGGGGCAACCTCCTTTTACCCCACTTAAATGTTCAAGTACAATATGATTCAAAATGAAAA
>JASDQU010588454.1:0-15788 GCA_032191745.1 Picea mariana
CTTATAGAGAGATCCCTCTCTGAAGCTGGAAGGGCTAGATCCCAGCTTTAAAAGTGGTTGGTTAAGGTTACCTTTGTGTATTTCCTCTTTTCAACCTCTAGGAAATTTACAGAGTGATAACACAAGGAGTTATTGAAATACATGCAAATGTACTTGAGGAAATACCCAAGGGTTTACCTCCAAATAGAAAACAAGATCATGCTATCCACCTCGTTGTGGGGAGTATACTACTTAATATCTATCCTCATGCACATAAAAGCAAGATGGAATGTATGGTTAAAGACATGATTGATGCACGTATAATTTGGCGAAGATAAAGTTCTTATGCAGTACTTTATTTAACCCAGTTAGAACTTCCTTCCAGTTATTGTTGGATTGGAATGAAATAAAAAGAAGATCTGAAACTAGAATCAATTCACGATCTAGAAGCATAAGAATTGTGCCCAACATATCATTCCATCGAACATTATCACACCTCAAAATCTCAACATGGAAGGTTTATCAGGAAACATAAAGTAACCATATAAATTGATAGTGGCGGCTCTAGAAATTTCATTGATGACAAGTTAGAAAAAAATATCTAAATTGCTTCATTTATGTAGCACTAGAATTTCAAGTGATGATTGCAGATGGAGGAACAATCAACTATGCAAGGAAACACCATAGTATTAAACTTACTATGGGAAATTACTTGTTGAATAGTCATGTGATAGATATTCCCATGGGTGGGGGTAATGTGAGCATGTGAGCACAATCGTTATCACCAAAAAAATGAATTTATAATAGTTATTCATGCAATTATTTTGGAAAGGTAAATAATGTGAACTCAAGGGAATTCATGGTAAACCCCATCCAAGGTGACTTGCTTTAACAAAATGACAAAACTATTAAAAACTGGAAATCAAGGTGTAATTGCAAACACATAATCCACCATAGTCATTGGGCATTGAAGGAGTCATTGAAATACATGCAAACAAATTTGAGGAATCTTCCAAGGGCTTACCTCCAATTAGAAAACAAGATCATCCTATCCACCCCATGCCAAGATATATCACTCAATATTAGGTCATATTAGTTTTTTATGCAAAGAAAATCAAGATGGAATGTATGGTTCAAGAGATGCTTGACACTGTATCATTTGGAAAAGCTTAAGAATTTTCTCCTCGCCAATGGTCATGATTTACAAGAAGGAAGGATCTTGGAGCATGTGTCCAGACTATTAATCACTCAACAAATTCATGATTAAAGATAAATTCATATTCTTGTTATTGAGTTATTAGATGATTTATGTGGATTTGTTCATTTTACCAACTTAAACCTTTGTTCTGGTTATCATAAAATTAGGATGAAGGAAGAATAAGATATGCAACTAGAATAAGTTCAGGATCCATAAGCAAGAGAACTATGTCCACCATATCATGCCATGCATTAGATAACATTAGCACACTTGAAACACTCAAGATAGAAGGGTTCATCAAGAAACATAAGGTAACCATATTGATTGACAATGTTGACACTCACAATTTATTAACAATAAGTTAGAAAAAAAACTTAAATTGCTTCATTTACCCAACACTAGAATTTCAAGTGATGATCACAAATGGAGGAAAAGTCAATTGTGAAAGGAAATGCCACAATATAAACTTAGTATGGGTAATTATTTTTTGAACAATCCCATTATTATAATTCATGTGGGTGGGGTTAATGTGGTTCTGGGAGCATAATGGTTAGCAACATTAAGGACAATGAAAATGAATTTTCAAGAGTTGTTCATGCAATTGTTTTAGGAAGGTAAATAAAATGAACTCGGGGGAATTCATGGTAAACCATCCATGGTAATTTTCTCAAACAAAATAACAAAACTATTAAAAAAAAAGAAGGGAAATTGAGGTGTAATTACATCATTGCTTTTTGTAGATGTCCAAACACATAATTCACCATAGTCATCGAACATCCAAGGAGTTATTGAAATACAGGCAAAAGGTATTTGAGGAATTACCCAAGGGCTTACCTCCCATCAGATAACAATATCATGCTATCCACCTTGTGTCAGGGAGTATACCACTTAATATTAGGTCGTACATATATCCTTTTGCATAGAAAAGTGAGATGGAATGCATGGTTCAAGACATGCTTGATGCACACACCATTTGGAAAAGCTAAAGTGTCTTCTCCTCGTCAATGGTCATGGTTTACAAGAAGGAAGGATCTTAGCATATGTGCCTAGACTATCAATAACTTAACAAATCCACAATTAAAGATAGATTCATATTCTTGTGATTGAGTTATTATATGAATTACATGGAGTAGTTTGTTTTACCAAGTTATACCTTCATTCTAGTTATCATTAGATTAGAATGAAAGAAGAATACATTCCTAAAAAAACCTTTGGAACTCATGAATTCATTATGAGTTCTCAATAATGCCCTTTGGTCTTTTTTTTTCCATGTAACCATTCAAAAGAAACCCTTGAAGACTTCACCATCACCATGGGTGGTAACCATGGTAAACCGTTAGCGTAGACTATAGTACACTCGACTCAGCAGGGACATCGAGTATTGACATATCACATATAGCTAGCCCGGGGACTTGACCTCAATACCTCTTATTTACAATTCAAAATACTCAAGCTAACCAACTAGGATTAATACCCTTTGATCTTACTAATGCTCCCTCTACTTTTTAAAGGTTAATGAATATTGTTTTCAAACAATTCCTTGGGAAATTTGTATTGGTCTTCTTTGATGATAGACTATTTACATCAAGTCATTGGAAGAACATGTACAACACATGGGAAAATCTTTGCAAGTATTAGAAGATCAACAATTGTGTTGGGCTCTAGTTTTGTCATATTTTCCACCATACAAACACACTCATCATTACACCTTCTCCCTGCATTTCGTCAATAATATATCGCTAATTACACCATAAACCTCCATTATCTCTTGTTATTCATCCTATGTGGTTAATACATAATTTTCCAAATTTTTAGTGATTAAAAGGATGATTATACAATAGTTTTGTTGATGATGGTTTAATCCTATGTTTCTATGTCCAAAAAATATGTTCCCACACTCCAAGTCATCTGGTACCAGAAGGTTCTACAGTCAACCGGTACCTGCACAGTCATTCGGTACCCACACTCCAGGTCATTCGGTACTCACACTCCAAGTCATCCGGTACCAAAAGGTTCTACAGTCAACCAGTACCTGCACATCCATTCGGTACCCACACTTCATGTCATCTGGTACTCGGCTCGTCCGCTACCAATTCTGTGCTCATCTGCTACCAATGTTGTGCTCGTCTAGTACCAACATCAACAACAGTCTCATACTAGAAATAATTCGAAAATTTGAAATGCTTCTAGAAGAAAATTGAGGACGTGGGTTTTGTCCAAAATGATGTTTACATGCGAACACTTGAGTCAGAATTCACCCATATCACACATGTGGACCTCCATCTCAGGGGGAATGATTCTGCAAAAAATAGCAAAAATCTCAAACTACCAACTTGCGCCTCGATTTCTGTGCAGATGGCATCAGATCTAGAAATTCTATGAAATGGGTTTTGTTTAGAATGTGGAAAATTGAGTAACACTCGGGCACTTTTTAAAAATGTGAATTAGTTTGGAAGATATGGGTGGATCCCTAACTCGAATCTACCCAAATTACAATAAAACCCAGATTTTTGGGATTTCTGCCTAAAAATGTAAAATTTGAAATTTAAGCATTGGGATTCGGTCCCATCCACTTTTCAATGATTTTTCATATATAAATAAGCCTCATAGGGCTATGAGAAAGACCAATTTTCATTATGATCATTCTTTTGTAATGAAGGTTCATGTAATAGAGGAAAAGAGTTATGATGCCATTGTCGTAATTTGAGCTTGAATTTCAATAGATGAAAGATGATTGATTTCAGATTTGTGGAGGATTGTTGGGTTTTTATCTGAAGTATCTCTAGCAGCAATTTCCAGCTTGAGAGGGCCCCTCAAGATTGGTAATGTCTTGTTCATTTATATTTGTTTGTTAGATTTGTTTAATTCATTGTTATGTATATGTTAGTTTATCTCTGTGTGAGAGATTTTAGTTGCATTGTTAATTGATTCATAGATTAGTTGATAGTTAATGTTCTATTCAGTTTTCTAATTGATTTATGTTAATTTTATTTATTGGTTAGCTCGGACTTTGATTCTTCTTAGTGTGGCGGATCTGCTATAGATGCATTGTGTGGTAAGAAATTGATTTTATTTCTTGCATGACATAACCATAAAACACATGTGATCTCTGATTCCAGTTTAAGGATTTCAACGTGAATCAAATTAATAAAACAGAGCCACAAACTCTTATTCATTGAAGTGTAAACATAGACCATCATTTATTTTTTTTGCAAACAATATGGTTCGATTCAATGTTTCCAATTACATCGTTGGATTGATAAATGTTATGGGAATGTCTTTTAATTAGAGGATTTGAATGCAATTTGAAAGATTAAATTTTATGTGAAGAAACAAACAGAAATCAATCTTGAACTCTTACAGAAATATATATCATAGGATCTTCAAAGAATGATATTGATATAACTCCAAAGGTTTTGAATATTAAAAATAAGGATTGTGCAAACATACTATTCAAAACATACTCATAAAACAGAGCATTGATTCTTGACACATATGAAATTATTCTTGAGTTGGAACCAATTAGGAGTTTGAGAAGAAGGTAGTGATTATAATTTTTTGAGCATGAATTCAACAACCAACAATATTTGAAATTGAGTTTGTGGAATTTTACTGTAAATGGATGAGTGATGGAAAAAGTCTTTTGGGTGATTCCATTTGTTTTCTGAAGAGCTTGAGTACTGAGTGGATTTAAATGAGAAGAGTCATTTTTATGTTTTATGGTTTGATGTTTTGGTTGATTTTGAAGACAACATGATAAGGATTAAAATGCTTGGATTTTGAAAATAAGTTTTTAGTAAGGATTGTTGACTCGTTTTAGATCTTGGTACCAGTTTGCACTAGTTTCTGATTTCAGTACTAGAATTTCAATATTGAGTACATTTAATGATTGTTAGATTAGGCTAGTTTGGTATTGATTGAGATTGATGATTTTGAGTTCCTTGCACTTTAATTTCACATAGCTTCAATCACCAACGGGCAGATTACAGGTCTAACTCGTGAGATATGGCCTTCCCGCGTTGGAATTCTTCCCAAGGTGTTAGTTTATTTCATGTCATTTGAACTCATTTCCGTTTGCTTGTTTCTTTTATTGCATTTAAGTGTGGATCCACTATAGGAAATAATCATTGAAGGACATAAAACTTAAGTAAGCTACTCACGATTAATCACATGAACATCACCCCGAGTACATGAAAGACTGTGATCTAAGCCTTTATAGCACTAAGTTATTCCTACATCCCAGTGATGAATCCTTAGTGTTAATTTCCTACAATGTGGGTTTGAATATTGTTTTGTCGGCTTTAGATTAGGCTAGACTAGGCTCTAATCCTACGTTTCTTGCGCTTTCACCTCGAAGCTTACGAGCCTCGATTGATAATTAAATGTGGGAATTAATAGTGCATATATTTAGTCCAACAAATTGTATGCAAAAATATTATGAGTATGCCTTTGGGCTACAAGAGGTAGGATGTATCGGACATATTGTATCTCAAGAAGGAGTCAAGGTAGATGCTAATGAAATCAAGGCCATGTTGGGTTGGCCCATTCCCAATACATCGAAGAATCCAATTAAAGGATTTTAGGGATCAGTAGGATATTAATACAAATTTGTTTGAAACTATGGAAAAATAGCAACCCCTCTAATAACATCACTAAAAAAAGAATCCATTATCATGATTACAAGAAGCCATAGAAGCATTTAAAAATTTGAAGGAGATAAAGTGTAACACTCTAGTATTGGTTGCACTAGAATTCACAAAAACGTTCATTGTAAAATGCAATGCATTGGGCCATGAAATTGGGGTTGTATTAATGCAATAAGGAAGACCTTTGGCATATTCAAGCCAACAATCGCTAGGAAAACTTAGCCAAACCAATTTAAGAAAAATAAACGTTGGTTATATTACATACAATGAAATAATGGCAGCCTTATCTAATGGGAAAATGTTTCAAGATAAAACCAGATAATTGTATCCTAAAACATTTCTTGGAACAAAATCTCCCTTTAGAATAACAACAAGTGGGTTACCAAAATGTTTAGTTATGACTTTGAAATTCTATACAAAAAAGGTAAAGGCAATGTGGTAGCCGATGTGTTATTAGGAAAGGAATAAGGCACATAGTCCTTAATGTTGTCTATATCCATCATATAAGCAGACTAGGTGAAGGAAACAAGGAGGGAATGATAGCAAGACCTAATGACAAATCAACTCATTCAAGAACAATAATAGAATGAGACACATATGATAAATTTGTGTGGGGAAATGGCTCATTATGGTATAAAAATCACTTATAAATTTATGTAAAGAAATGCAATTAAAATAGAATATTTTTTCATATATACATTTGTCACAAATTATATGACACTCAAGATTTTTAAAAACATATAACATAATTAAGTGGGAATTTTTATAGGAAGGTTTGAAAAATCATTTTCCTAAGTTTGTGGTGGAATCAACCTTGGGAAGAGGTTTCAATGGACTTTATCACACGTTCCAAAATCAACAAGGAAAAATGTCTCGATGATAGAACCACATTATGCTCCAAGAGAAATAGCTCTATATCATCATGCAATAGTGAAAGCATATCTTGAAAAGGAAACAAGAAACCCAACCAACACTTAGGAATGAAGTCATCAACTTTAAACCGAACCTTCTAATATGTTTTTTAAAGTTTCTAAATTTCTAGACATATTTTGCATATTTTACACCTACTATTTTGAAAGGTGTATAATGTATCTAAAGTATTTTTGGGATCTTACTTTTATGCGGGATTGTACTCTCTTTTTGGTCTATAATCTAAATAAAAACACCACTTTTGATGAACTTTCTTACTACGAGATTTGCTACAACCTTTATTAATACAAATCCTCTCATTACAATTAAAACAATAAAAAATCATAGACTAACTTGTTTTCTTGCCTGGGTACTCAACTAGCACACAATTCATCTTATCACCCACAATCATATGGGCAAATTAAGGTTGTGAATAAATGCCTAGATAAACAATTGCAATGAGCCAAGTGGTTACATCTGGAATAATGGTGGTACAATCGACCTTCCACACCTCAACAAAATTGTCTCCCTTCATGGAACTTTGTGGGTATCAACCCCCATCAATCATAGCACCATTGAGAGGGAAACACATGGTTCAAGTGGTGGAGGAACGCATCTAGCACTAACAAGAGGTACTACAACTTTTGAAGGAAAACTTGTCCTTAGCACAAAATAGAATAATATAATAAGCAGATCAACATCATAGTGAAAGACAATTTGAGGTAGGGGATTGGGTATTCTTGAAATTGCAACCTTACAAAAATTATCTCTCAAGCAGAAAAAGAAGAATAATATATTGTCAGCCAATTATCATAGTCCTTATAAAGTATTGTAGATAATTGGTAGTATGGCTTATTAGTTGGAATTATCCTTAGCATCACGGGTATATTTGATCATCCATGTCTCCTGCTTAAAAATGGTAATTGGAAATAAATAAATAAATTTGACTATTCTAGTAGAACTTGACGAAAAAAGAAGATTTGCTCTAGAACCAGAGGCCATCACATATACAAGGATCAAGAAACTAAGGAATAACACTATTACACAATTGCTTGTCAAATAAAAAAACCTATTTGCATAGGAGGCTACGTGGGATGCCTATGAGATATTCAAGAGGAAGCACCGCAATTGCTCACGTTGAGGGCAACACTTGTTTAAAGATTCATGGCATGTTAAGACCCTAATGTCAGCCCATTAATAATTATAATTCTAATTTTGAAGTTCATACAAATATGCATTAAGAACATTTATTATCATCTTATTTTGGACAATTCTTTGGTTGTAAAAGAAGGTTGCCCCCTTGAGTAGGTTTACTCCTCACCCTACTTATCTATTTTCACTTACGATCTCTATTTTATTTTACATTTCAACAAGTTAAGTATATCAACATTATAAGAGGCTATATGGATGTTATAAGGACATACATACTAATAAATGGATGCAAAAGGCGATGAACTTAATGACCTTGTCGAGATGTTGAAACAAGGATAAACTTAAAAAAATATGCTTCCAAATGAAAAAGGATGCCCTAGAAAAGCAGTGTGCTTATCCTTTTTCTAATTTTTGCATAAGAAAATGCACAAAAGGACACTAAAAGCTTAATTATAGTATTGTCTCCTAATAGTTTATTCTCTTACTTGTTAACTATCACCCACAATTCTTTGCTATCTAATTTTTATTGCACAACTACTCTTTCCAAAATGGATAATTCTTTACATTTACTTATCTATTATTCATTAATCTTCTTGTTTAATATTCACCAAAGAGCTCTTAAATGCACCAAAAAATTACTCATGAATACAACAAAATAAACATATAACATGTTTATTAAACTATTCTTGAATTCTTGTGAAGTGCTTCAAAGTGTTGAATTCACTCTCAAACTATTCTTGAATTCTAGTAAAGTGCTTCAAAAGTGCTCACACTTTTGTCCCAAATAGTGTGTCTAGTAAAGTGTTTCAAAAGTGCTCACACTTTTGTCCCAAATAGTGTGTCCCAAGTTACTATTGAATAGAAATATTCAAAAGTGATATGGAAGTAGTCCAAAAAGAGTGAAACATTATATGGAAGTAGTTAAAAAAAAATTGAAAAAACAAGATCAAGTAAAGTGCATATATTATTAGCCACCCAATAAAAAGATGTTTTTTTGTTAGCTATACTATCTCTTACCTACAGAACTGGCATGTGGTCGAGATGGTACAACCCAGGGACATCTAAGCCATCAAAATCACTTGGCATCGCATCCAGACTGGACCGCACCAACCCTTAACATGGATGGATTTGAGGTGTCCCTAGGGATTTCAAACTAGTGACTTTCACTTACGAAGTGCCTTAACAACACACTCCCTCACCAACTGCTCTAGACTTCGGGGACCGAAAAAAATCTCTTAAATCAACCTTGAGTAACACTCAAAACCCCTCTTTTTATTATGTTTGAGGGTTTAATGCCTACTTATGACCTAATACACTTTTTTTAATAAATAATTGTAATTTTGTACCAAAAAATTCACAATAGAGATTTTCCTAACTCAAATTCTCAAGTACAACCCTCAATCACTAGAAAAAAAAAAAAAAAGCTTAAAAATCTATATGGCACTTTGAAAATAAAAGCTATATCAAATTATTTTTCGAGCGCTTGCAAATCTTTCAAAAATATCGAAACAAAATAAGGGGCAAAACCCTCTGCCCAACGATTTGACTGGTAAAGTCTACGAAGGTATACATGCCCTACCCCCCTCTGGATTTGAACCTGTAACTTCTTAAGAGGAAACACATGTTCTTAACCATTAAACCCACTAGATATTTATATATGCAAAGGATCTTTATCATGAATAAAGATCAAGTAGCCATTAATTTGTCATGACTTTGTTTCTAAAGTGGCATAACGAGTACAAACAGAAATAATATAATAATAAGAAATATAACAAGAAAGAAGATCAAATCTTAAAAACAAATAATACATTGACACTTGTGCATCTAAGAGTGGATTACATTTATAAATTATGTCGGAGGCATTCTATAAGAAGAGTTTAGGGAAACAACCATAATTTTCCACCTGTGTCGTCCTTGAAACCCCTTCGTCACTACAAATGTTGTAGATGTGATTGACGAGATTTAATTGACTTTACAAGTTATTTTAATGCCTGTTTTTTATAAATGAAAATAAAATTCAATTGCCTTCTTCTACAGTTTATTTACGTCTTCACCTTCGAATACCACTACAGTTGTCAGTTGTTTGTCCAGATCTGACCGCCCAACTCCGGGTGTCAAGGTTTTCGAAACAAGTGTTTATGTCGAGACAAGTGGTTAAGCTTGTAGAAGACCATGGGTTAACTAAGGCGGACGTGAACACGGAACACACATTAAATGTAAGGGCCGAGACAATACCTCTAGCCCTAAAAGGCTTTCTCCTTTCCTTCAGAAATTTAATTGGAGATGGCGTGATTGATTGTTATATTTTTTTTGGGAAGAGATTCATATGCAATATATTACAAATTAAATGTAAATTAAAACTATATTTCGTTATTTATAATTACAATATAAATACATTTACAATTATAATTAGTTAGTTTAAGATAGATAATTATCTTAAATACACAAATAGTTAAAATAATATCTCAACCCTCCGTAACAAACTCAAACTAAATATTAATCATGGCATTAAGCGATTATTCTCCAACACAATATTGGTTCACTTTACATTAATACAATTAATTTCAAAATAATTTGCACTCTGTATCTGTACATTCACATAGTTAAGAGGACTCTCTCTTTATTTTTATTTTCTTTTCAAGAAGTGTGAAACGGATCTCTCTGCTACCTTCTACGTACATAAATGGATAGTGTAGTGGATGTCATTGTAAATTGTAATACTTTTTTCAACTACATATTGGCAAGCTACGTAGGAAAGTTTGTCACGAGATGATCTTATTAATATTATTTTAATGAATACTCTTTTACGGTCATAAAGATTGATTTGGTCCACAGAGCATAAAGCTCAGAGCCTCGCAATCGCTACATTTTACCTCTTAATTTTTGGTGTAATTTAAAGCATTTTAAGAAAATTTAATATACATCGTTACAATTATAAAATTATTTATGAAATCCATTTAAATTTCAAAATACAATCATAAGATAATTATAGTCATTTTTGAAATCCAGTTAAAAATAAAAATATTTATAGTCATTTTTGAAATCCAGTTAAAAATAAAAATATTTATCCCGGATGGGGTGATAGGGCGGATGACGAGAACACGTGGGCGCAAGAGGGGAGGCGGTGGCATGGCTCTCACCGGCCCGCATCAAAACGCCATTAATTAGACATGAATTCCCACATTTGCATTCAAACGCGGAGCCGGTCCGCACAAGGGGAGGGTACCCGCACTCAGTCTCAGACTTTAATGGTGGGCAGGATGGCGGTGGCTATCGGAATAAGCGTACTGCTCGGGCTCATAGCATGCATTGCACCTCCAGGCTGCCGAGCGCTCCCGAGAACCCCTGTCTCACAGCAGAATTGGGATCGCCGTGCTTTAGATTTCGTAAGCCTGTTGCGGCCGCTTCGCTTGGCCGCATTGTCACCCTGCAACGCCATGCCAAGACTTCGAGGGACACCACGAAGGGGGGCTGCTTGGCATGCTGCGAAATCTCGGCGCAAAAGAAAAGAGGAGTTTGAAAGGGCAATTGCGGTGGTAGCCAGACGAAGAAGAATGCGGGGAATGGCCATTGTTGAAGAAGAGATCCCGGCCGAAGGCACAGACAACCCCCCTGCACATACTCTCTTCACGGTCCCGGAGAATTGGCACCCCCGCACGCATTTTGGCTTCGACAACACTCCAGGAATGGCAGGTGGCACGAGCTCTCCGGGCGGCACCAACGAAGAAGAACACTACTCTCCCTGCTACATAGAGGAGGAAGCTCCTCCTGAACATGCCAGAGCAGACAGTGAAGGCAACAAGCACGGCGCGACCGCAGACACCACGCAGGCACAGCCACCCCCGGTCGACGAAGGTTATCTCAACCTCATCTTTGAGGTGTGGACTCTACTCGACGACCAGACTTTTCGCATCATGCGGCTGGAGCAGAGGCTGGACATGTTTTTTGCAGCGCATTCACGAGCTATGCCGAAAAAACAATGCCCGACATGTGGCCGAGCCTACGCATTTCCAGCGCGATGGCGGCACACTGCGGACCACGACACTCCAACTGGCACAGAGGTTACTTGATGCTTCGACCTGGCCCTTGTTTATGGTTTTGTTTACTTAGTCTATGTTGATGGACAGTTAGCTTTCCTTATGTCTCAGCCATAGATAAAAACAATAGACTTATGCTGCTAGCGGCTACTCCTGGTTTTCTACGGGCGGGAGTTAGCAATGCCCATTTTGTTAATTACAGACTTCACTGCAACTATTATGCCACTTGGACAGGGATGTCCAGCTGTCTCGGTTTCCTACTCAAGCGGGACAGCTGGCATCCCCCACATCATTGTATTTTGTCATTGTTAATATAAAGGCTCCAACTCTTTTTTACTTAAAAAAAAAAAAAAAATATTTATAAAATAGTAATAGTCATTTTTATTTTGAATTTATTAAGTGTTTAAAATTAAATTTAAAAATACAAATCAGAGTAATTTTTGAAATCCATTTAAAAATAAAAATACTTATAAAACAATCATATTCATTTTTATTTTGAATTTATTAAATGTTTAGAATTAAATTTAAAAATACAATCATAGTCATTTTTGAAATCCATTTAAAAATAAAAATACTTTAGTCATTTTTATTTTGAATTTATTAAGTGATTAGAATATTAAATTCAATTTATTTTCATGATATTTAATCAAATGATTTTTTTTTTTTTATTTCCATGATTTTTAATTGAGTGAGTTTTATTTCTTATATACATACATTAATGATATTTTTTATTATATATTTAGATATATTAAAATCTTATTTTCTCTTACATTTTGATTTATAAGTATTATATAACTTTTTGATACTTTTTCATTATTAATATATAAAAAAATCACATATTTTTACATTTGATATACTACATATTTTTACACTTGATATTTTACTTATTGTGAGAATATATGAAATTATCAAAAAAGTGCATATAAAAAAACTAATGTAGTATGTCTTAATATAACAAAATAACCATACCTACAAGTGCCTTTAGTATTTAGTAGATTAAAAAATTATTTATAAAAAAAAATTGAAGAGAAGTTCTTTAAAATAGACATTGAAAAACTAGACACAAAAACACATAACTTGATTATAGTCTATAGTGATGTAGATATAGTCTATAGTCCACAAACAATGCCTCTAACCCCCAAATGGTTTTTATTAGAGCATCATATTGTTTATTCAAGAGATCCACTTTCCTGGAGCTATTGTTGGATCCAATTAATTTGAGTATTTATGTGAAACAATCAAAATTATATGAAAATTTAACCTAATTACTATGAATTTTTTTTACTTCATTGTAAAAGATATAAAATGATGGCAAGCCTATTTGGATCACCTAAAAAGGAAACATATCAACTATATATAGAAGGTGGAAGGAAGAATCCAAAGGGTGTTGGAGATGCATCTCCTCATTACATCAACTCAAAAATACCCCTTTACTACTTAAAATATCAACATTATCAAAGTGGTAAGAAACATAGAATACAAATTGAAAAGCAAAGTACATAACACATGCATAACTTATAGTTTGAGCAATATCAAGGGTTACAACCAAATTATGTTATAAGTCTAATGCCTTATTGTGCACTGCTTCTTACTCCTACGATTTCTTTTTCATATCTAACCTTGTGTGGAGGGTTCCATCGTAGCAAAGGTGTGATTGGTTCCACTAGTGATCCCCTAAGGAATTGGGATCTTATGTGCTCTTCAAGAGATTATATCACCATTGTTTGCCTTTCCTTTTCAATCTCATAACCCTAGCATTGTGCATTTTCCTCATGGATCAATTCTTATTCCATGGGATTAAATGAAGATTGGGCATAAAATGAAGAGGGATAACAAAAACAATATATTTAAGGTTTTTATTAAAAAAAATAATCTGAAATCACTTCGGCACTTCCATTCGGCCGTTTAGGGAGTATGCTAGTTTATATAAATGGAGAAAGACCCTTCAAGTAAACTTCGTTGGTTCTTTTTTGAAATGATAAGAACTACAAATGAAAGGAAGAAAACACATATTTACAACAAAAGACGTAAAAACCATGACTTAAAGCTTAAATTACTATAAAAGTGATAGGTCCCTTATTACATGTAATTTGCATTTTACAGAATTGCAATATCGATGTTATACAAACCTAAGATTGGAACATTATTGTAAAATCATGAGTTTACATACAAAAATATCACATTTACACCGAGTCTAATTCCTAGTAAAAATGTTGTGGTTAGCGATACAACATGTGTTCCCCTTTAAAATACTTTCCCTTAAAGTCAAGAGACTTGTTAATAGTAGGGGCCCAAGTTGAAAACATTGTTGAAATAATTGAAAATACACATTTCAGAATAATATAAGTCCAAAATATGAAACATGATAACTTGAAATTCCTTTGGATATATAGGAAACATCAAGTTGCCAAAATCTTGTAGTAGAACCCTCTTTCTTGCATCCCCTATGATTTTCAAAGTGTAGTTAGAAAAGTAATTTTGTCATTACAAAAATAAAGAGCAATAATTGAATGTTAAGCCACTTTATTCACAAATATATCAACTCATTATACTAAAAACAATTGGTCAATAACCCCATGGAACCCTATAAGGTCACTTGCAACATGAAAACACCACTCATCAACTTTATCATATATCCATCCCCATCTTCCTTGTGTTACAATGGGGACCCCTACGTGACCCCCAAATTGTGCCCAGAGCAACACTTTCACCAAAATTCTATCTTGTTCCATGAAACTAATGATTCATGTCAACTATTTGACAACACACCACACTAAAGATGCATATCAATTATCTGAAATTTTTTCAAAACTACACTTTCCCTTGGGGGTGCTAAGAGCTTTATTAGGAACCCCTCTTTGTGTTTTTGTACCAATTTTGATAAGCATAGAATATGAGACTCTATCAAAAGGTGTTGATTCCATGGAGTACATGTGAACCACAAACTAAAGATGACCTTTCTTCACATGATTGGGGCATGTGTTCTCAAATCTCTTGGGTGGAAAGGAAGTGATGTTATACTCTATACCATTTTGTTTAAAGGACATGAAATTCTTTTATTGGTTAGTGGAGTATCTACCCAAAGTATAAACCCATTAAATACCAAGGACAACATCCACACCTCTCATGTCTACAACATAAATTTTCTACCTAGGATATACCTTTTTTCCAAAGAAAACTTCACAATGAAACATGAAGGATGCTTCCCTGCATTCATGGATGGCATCCCTAGTAAATACATTGGTAGTTTCTAGTGTGCCTCGTGTAGGGGGATTCAAAAATCAGCACCCATTGACACTGAACTAGCCAAATGTTGACCAACATTGGTGACAACCAGTTGTGCTACCCCTTGGGCTTGTTAAGGATATAAATTGCTACTTTAAGTTCCAAATTAAGGGTTACCTCTTCACAATGAATGTGTTTATTTCCCACAATGTTCACATGGAATATTTCTTAGAAGTATAAAAACGAAGGCACAATATTTTAACCTATTATTTATTTAGGATGCTTAGTGTACTCCTATGATCAATGATGATTAGGACCTTTTATTGTCCAATGGAGGTAGAAATGTCAAAGGTATCAAAACAAGTAAGTCAAATCATTACAATAAGGGATATCAACAGTTGTTCAATGTCTATTAGGGGTGCAATTGTTTTTTTTTTTCACAGGACAATTATAGGAATGTTCATTTGTGTTAGTCCTTATGAGGACATATTATGAGTTAGATTCATGTAAATATTTAGCAATATAATTTTTGATAGGTGGAAAAACATGGCCTTTAGGCCAAGTTAAGAACATATGTAACACGTTTAGATATGGGATGGGGCATTTTTTACCTACTAGATTGATGATGATGTCCACTGAGAC
>JASDQU010588455.1:9866-22105 GCA_032191745.1 Picea mariana
ATGGAATTAGATCAACGGTTCAGATCTGATCTTGATTTAACGACTGCGATTGAATCGCAATTTCGCATATCGCGATTTCGACATCCTTGATGTTCAGTGTTTTTGTCACTTCAAAGTCCCGATCCATGAAACTCCGAAATGGGGTCGGATCAACGATCCAGATCACATCTTGATCTGACGACTGCGATTAAGTCGCGATTTCGCATATCGTGATTTTGGGATTCCTGTGGTTATTATTCTTTGACATCTTCAACTCTCGATCCGCGAAACTCCGAAATGGACTGAGATCAACGGTCTAGGTCAAACCTTGATCTGACGGCTCAGATTACGTCGCGATTACACATATCGCGATTTCAGGATTCTTGTGATTGATATTACTTGACATCTCCAACTCTCGATCCACGAAACTCTGACATGGACTGGAATCAACGGTCCAGATCAAACCTTGATCTGATGGCTCAGATTACATCACGATTCCGCATATCGTGATTTCGAGATTCTTGTGATTGATATTACTTGACATCTCCAACTCTCGATCCCCGAAACTCCGACATGGACTGGAATCAACGGTCCAGATTCAACCTTGATCTAACGGCTCAGATTAAATCATGATTTTTCATATCGCGATTTCGAGATTCCTATGGTTGATATTACTTGACATCTCCAATTCTCGATCCCCGAAACTCCAACATGGACTGGAATCAATGGTCCAGATTCAACCTTGATCTGACGCCTCGGATTAAATCGCGATTTCAAGAGGTTAGGGAACCCTGTTCCTTTGACTCTCCAATCAGTGAAATGACGATCTATCCCCACGTGTCCTACCCGTAAATGGATGGTCCTCCTTCTTTCAGAATTTTTTACGCCTGCTTCTCCTTGTTGTACTTTGAAGAGCGTGCAGGTTCTCCTTGATCCAACGATGGTCGGGTCCTGCGCTTGGATCTAACATCTAAGATCTGTCCTCCTCTTCAGTGCTCTTCTTGTCTACATTCAGATCTGACGGCCCTCATTCTTTTGGGAATTTTAAATGAGATCCAACGATCAGAAATGCTTCTCAAACTTTACGGGCCTTTGATCATTCGATCAATGTTGTGTTGCCTTTGATCATTCGATCTTCCTGAACTTATCTTCTGTTTGCCTGTTGGTTACAAACTTCATGTACTCATGCCATATTCATTGTTGTACTTGCCATCAATGACAAGCATTTTCTATCTGTTAAATATTTGCCATTCGATGTCTGTTAAATATTTTCCAACAATCTATTGCATACTTCCCTTGTCCAAGGAATATCTCTCTCGATACTTGTCGTACCTCTAACACTAAGAAATAATGCATCAATCCAATGTCCTTCATCTCGAACTCACTATCCAAACCTTCTTTACACCCTGCAATAAACCCCTCTACTCTCGTGAGAAATAAATCATCAACGTACAAAACCAAGGTGAGAGGATACTCTCCAACAAGTATGAAGTACAAGTTAGGATCTGCCTCACTCTTGGTAAATCCCATACTCTACAAGTATCCATCGATCCTGTAATACCACACCCTGGGTGATTGTTTGAGTTTGTACAAGGATTTCTTAAGCCTACATACATGAGACTCCCTCCCATGTACCTCAAAGCCTCGAGGTTTCTCTATGTATACTTCCTCCTCAATGATCTCGTTGAGGAACATTTTTTTCACATCCATATGATGTATCCTCCACTTCATAACTGAAGCAATATAAATAACAACTTTAATAGACGCATACCTGACGACTGGACCAAATGTCTCCTCATAGTCCACTTCCTCTTTTTGGGAGAACCCTCTCGCCACAAACCTAGCCTTGAAAATTCTCTATGCTACCATCTGGGACATGCTTGATATTGTAGACCCACCTAGAACTCACAACTGRCTTCCCCTCYGGTCTCAACACTATGTTCCAAACATCATTCCTCATAATAGAGGTGTAATCCTCTACCATGGAATCCTTCCATACTTGTTGATCTACTTCTTCCTAAAAAYTGKAAGGATCAAMATCAATGATGTTACTCATAAGCTCCATATAGTTCATAAACTTCTTTGGAGGCCTGGACTCTTTGACCACACTCCTAGGAKCCTCACTAGCATCCCTCAATGTCTATACTAGCCATCTGGTTCTCCTGACAGGGATGGAAGGGGATAAATCCTCCTATCCACATGAAGTCTGAACTATTGACTGTTGCTCATCCTTCGAAGAATGTTTCTCCTTGTCCTTTGTCATTGTTGATGACTCCTGAGTACTCCTAGATGTTAAGTTCTCATCGAACTTCACATCTCTGCTCAAAATTGTCTTCCTTTGTGTTGGAATGAAGATCCTGTAAGCCTTTGAGGTCTCACTGTACCCCACAAATATACCCTTATGTCCTAAAATCTCCAAGTTCTTCCTCTTCTCCACTAGCACGTGGATGTAAAATGGACAACCAAAGATCCTCAAATGTACTATCTCTGGATTCACTCCTTATAATTCTTCATTCAGATTATTTTCCCCCAATATCTTGTGAGGAATCATGTTTTGCACATACACAATTGTATTACATGCATCATCCCACAAAAACATGGGAAACTTCTGATCATGTATCATAGCCTTGGCATAACCGATGATGGACCGATTCTTTCTCTCTGCAACCCCATTCTACTGAGGGTTGTATGAGACTTTCATCTCCCTCTTGATCCATTCCTCCTTGTAGAAATCCTTGAAGTCATTGGAGGTGTCCTCTCCCCCATTATCCGACCTCAAGACCTTAATCTTCATCGCTTTCTTTTTCTCTACCTAAACTCTGAACTCTCTGAACCAATTGAAGACCTCATCCTTGGTCTTCATAAAGAAGATTCAAGTTTTCCTGGAAAAATCATCAATAAATGTAACATAGTATGATGATCCCTATACTGATGCTATCGAAATCTTCCCACTCACATTTGAATGGATAAGATCCAATATCCCCTTGGACCTACTCTTGTTGCTTGGAAAAGCAACCTTAACATTCTTTCCAAGTGCACACCCTCTACACACTCCCTGTTGCTCAATAATGAACTCTGGAAGACCTGCAACAATTTCCATTAGAATCAACAATGCCTTGTAGTGTAGGTATCCCAACCTCTTGTGCCACTGTCATATGATGAGATGCACCACTATACAAGAACCAAATACTCCTCGATGTAGTGCTAGTAGAAAGGTAAGAAATCATTGAGTAATCCTTCTCAAATTGTTCTGCAAACTCGTCAAGTTGTGTCTCTGCTGATGTTGTTGTTTGTGTATTTTCATTAGCCTTGTTCTTCTTCTCCGGACACTGAGATGCATAATTCCCATTCTTATGACATGAGAAGCACTTGATTTTACTCAAGTTGTTCTTCTTCCCTAGTTGTGATGATCCTCCATCATTGTTACCCTTCTTACTAGAACTCTTTCCTTTGACCTTCCTTGTCTTGATGACAAGGGCCAAGTTCTCTTCACTACGTCCCTGCTTTCTTCCTTTAGACTCTTCTCGAGTCTCTTCCTGGATGCAATCATCCCAAAGTCTCTTCCAATATGGGATATTCTCTCGAGCACAAACTCCTTTGACAAATGGTTCCCATGACTTGGGAAGTCCATTTAATGCCACATTCACGATCTCTACATCCTCTGTTTTCTCCTCTATGGCTGAAAGTTCATCATGCACCTGTGTGATCCTCATGAGTTAGTTGTTAACATTATTTGATCTAGGCATCTGAATCGATCTAAGTTTATTCCTTAATATCATCTTCATATTCATGTTCTTGCTTTGGGATAAACTTACCAAGGCATCAAACATCTCTTTGGTCATCTTATTCTTGTTTAAGTGAGGGATTGGATGATCCTTCACAAAATCTAAGAAGACTCTTTCTGCTTTGATATCCTTCTTGTTGTGAGCATCTAAATTTGTCATATTTGTTGGTGGGGTAATTTATTTATCCACTAACTCCCAAAGGTCATACTCCTTCAACACCAAAGTAACTCTTGCTTTCCAAGATAGGAAGTTTGATGCTCCATCCAATATGTCTTCAACTTTCAACGGTGTTGCTTCCATCCCTAAGACCTAATAAACTTCATTGGAAATAACTTGTTGCTGGAAAACTGCTCATGTATTGATATAGCTTCCCTTCATAGCATGAGCTCTAATACCATGTTGAAATTCTTACTCCAACACCTAGGTACTTTGTTATCTAGTGATTTTCTTACTGCAATCAGATTAGTGACTCACAAAAAAATAATACACTCTTGAAATATTCAACTCAATATCATGTAGCAAAAGAATAAACTAAGAAACCAAATCAAGCACACATGAACAACAAAATTTTTGGGTAAATACCCCTGGAAAAACCACCGAGGGAAAACCAATGTTGAGAATGATTTTATTATGCTAAAATCAAGGCTCCCGTAATAGGGATACTATCCCACTGAGATAAATACAACTGTAGACTAATCTGACAAGGGCTGACCTGTTGTATAATCAATTATGACACACTTTTCTAGGCATCCACGACTGTCTTTGTGATGCAGGAGCACTGTCAGTAAAGCACAAGCATGGAAGACAGTTGGGCACACTAGTGCATATTTTGAAATATTTTGAATTTCAAATATCAGTGTATTAATGTAATATCTGACAATTTTTTTTGAGTTATGAACATCTTTAATGATTGGAGGCTGAGCCATCGCATAAGATTGATGGAAATTTATTTTTATTTAATATGGAGGATTGCAATACAGATCTGGATCTTGCGCTCTTATCTGTCTAACTCAATATTTATTGTAATAGATATGAAGTAGTTGGTAGCATTTAATTTTGATAGGATAACGTAGGGTAATTGGAGGGAAAGGCTCAAAGAGAGTCCCTTTGTATAAAGCTTTGTAATATTGCTCAAGAGTGGTTTTTGATAGTTGCCCTTGTTGTTGAAGGAGGCTGAATCTAATGTATAGATTGCCATTGTAAACTGGGAGATACAGGGATATATTGTATGAATGTATGTAAGTTCCAGTTGGATGAATGTAACAGAGGAACATATTGTCCCAAATGTGTGTTGTTATGTGTCTATTTGAATGAGTGAAGTTATTTTCTCAATACTCTGTGATTTCGTGTTCTTGAATCCATGACCGCATTTGCTTTTTTAAATGTATGAGTCACTGTGAGGGATAGATAAGTTTCCATTATTTCTTTTCATTGAGCGAGTTCAAGGTGTGCATAGTGTCCGCAAGGCGTGCGTGACCGAGTCTGTTCTAACTCGAAAGCTCAAAAGAGATAGTGAAACTTGTATGTGTGCAAGGAGTGCATGACAGATTTTTCAGACTCGAAATCTCAGGAGGAGTAGTGTGATTTCAATCACAAGAGGTAGAAGCGGTCGAAGGACAATCACCAAGAGTGCGAAGTCATCTACAGGGATAAGTTGGGTTGTGGATGAAAATCTGTTGCAAGGTGTGCATATACCGAGATTTCGACTAAGTGTCGAGGGAAGTGTTCAGAGGAACCCGAGGAAGTTAAATCTCAAGAGGGAGAACGGTGGAAATATTCAAGGGAAGAAGTTCTTGAGGCCTTCACTGAAAGTTAGTGAATGAGATTTGTTCTCGGAGGGAGGCGAACAATTCCAGACCATTAGATCTGGTAAAGCTACGAAGAGGATAGTCATGGAGTGTTTCGATACTTCGAAGTTCGGCGAGTTTAAGGACTTGACGAAAGAAGAGTCGCGAAGTCTGGAATTGTGATTCAATCTTGACCGTTGATCGCAGAAGGGTACGTGGCAACATATTATAGAGTTCGGGAATCATAAGATCGGAGGTTTGTGGGCGGAAGGCCTAGAATTTTGTGAGGTCATGAAGCCTGAACCATAGTGGGTCCAACGAATCTAAGGAGACGCGTGGAGAGAGTTTGGAATCTTGGAGACAAGCGCTTCAGGAAAACCTGAGGGAAGGATTCGGGATATCCCCGAAGTCCGAACCGCGAAGAGGTAAACCCATGGTCATAGTCATGGTCACTTGCGGAAGAAACCTGTGTGTGTGTGGGTAGAGTAATTTCGGGTGCTCGTAGAGACCCAAGGAGTCGATCTGACTCAACATTTAAAACGATCCAAGACCAGGAGGTTGAGCAACCCTTTGGAGGGAAGGGGGTCTGCGTCACTTTGCAATGACCCACGAACATCCGTGACTTTCCTCACTGAGAACTACAGATGTCTGTGATTGTTTCCTCTATGGCCCGTAGATGTGTATGGAAAACTTGTACAAAAATATCCATACGCTCCAACACTCTCCTATGGCTTCCTTCTGTTGAAAACCACCTACGTATGCCTATGTTCTCTCTTCTCTAGATGATCTCTAGATGAAGTTACTTCTTCACCTATCCAAGATCTTGAGCCATAGTTCTTCATGATCCAATACTCTGTTTTGAATCCCTCAACACATGTCAATTCAAGTCAAGTGTCTTTCTCCTTCACCCTAGCCTTGCTTTTATAATCGTGAGTTACAATCTATTTATAATCTAAACAATGATCTATTGTTGAGATTACTTTTCACACTCACTTTGAGATTTAGATTACATGTTTCATGCTAAGTACTTTTAGCATGTCTCATAAATAAATCAATTAACTAATTACATAATTAATTAATAAAATAAATTTACTTTAATAATTCCTTTAACTAAAGTAAATTCAAGAGTAGAAGGCTTTGGACAATTTCCATATGTCTAGACACATAGACCTATGCAGAAATACCTTTTCGATGCTACCACTAACATCAACATGCACATAGGCATGCTATGCTTTCTCTCCACAACAACGCCCATTGAGAGAAGAAGAGCATCAAGAAGAAGACGACAACGTCAAAATACATATAATAAATACATTTGACAATCGTTTATGTTACCTTTTATTGGTATATACGATGTTCTTCCTTTAATTTGACTTCTTTTCCACTATGTTGTGTACATGAATTATTTTATAATTAAATCGGGCATGTGGAAATGAGAGTGGTGGGGGGGGCGAGGGGAGAGGGGAGCAACCATATGAGATTCCACCTTCTCATGATTGGCCTTGTCAATAGAGAATAAATTATTCTCAAAGCCAAGAGAAGCTCAAGGTATTAATGTAACTACCACATCATGAGTTCTTATATATATATATATATATATATATAGAATCAGATGGTAATCAATCTTTGTGGATTTTGTTGTAGATGAATTTTGATGCAATGGATTATGAGATGAGTCAAAACGAGTACAAAGTTGCACTGCATAATGAGTTCAACAAGATCGACATGAAGATTAGCTCCACATTGGTTGTCAACATTAAAAATATGAGTGATAATGTGCACTACTCGTTACCCTTTAAGAATATTTTACCCACTTTGTGTTGGTCTATCATATGTTGATACTTGTGATATGGTTATTAGATTGACTTGTTTGGATGGATCACCACTACAACGAATCCAATTTTCTTTATGTGGATATAATAATTCTTCTAGAGAAACCTCATGCAATTATAGGGTAAATTTAAAGCTAGGCCTTCCTCCATTTTCATTAGTTTGACCTCCTTCATTCCTAGTTTATAACTTAGAAAAATTGAATTAGCTACAAGTCAAGATAAAAATATTCAACTTCAAACATTTTTCTTTGCAAATTATTATATGTCTTTGTTTCCTTGGAGCTATTGAACCTTTCCTTTTTAAATCAACTTGTATCAATGCTTGTGGGAAGCTTTGAATTTGTAATACAATCTAATTGGTCACATATCCTACAGGATTTGCCCATGTTGTGAATACCAAATATTTTTTGTATTCAAACCCTTTTGGATCAAGTACAATAAAATGTGATATGTTGGTCAATCAATCGTTTACATCGATTTTTTTTGTGTCAAATTGTTATGCCCATCTATCCTTACATAGTTTCCAAAATTCTCAAGTTGAAGGTAATTTTCAAACCTACATTTTTTTCAATGAACAAAGCATGCTTTTGAGGTCATTTTTTTTATCAAAATGTAGTTAGAATATATGGATACCATTAAGGTGATGATGGTGTGGTATGTGAGGCTTTGGTTCATCTCTTTAAAAGTTAGGTGAGTAGGACTATTTTGATTTTTAATTATCAAATTGGTTTTCACTATAGATCAACACAAAGACCAATTTAAATAATACAAATATATATTTTCTTTTTTTACCTATGATTATCATTTCTCTTTATTAGAATACAAATAATAAACCTCTTGTTTCTACATAATGTGTTTAACCCTTGTTTTCTAATTCTCATAACATGGCAACAAAAGTGGATTGGAGTCCCTTTTCTAAGAATATTATAACTCGTACTATTCTACGATTTACTCTTTACATTTAGAATATAAGTTACCAAAAACATCCCTTTTACATCTCATGCATCCTCTTGTTCTTATCCTTATAAACTATTGTCTATAGAATTATGCCAATGCTAACGGGGAGTTCATTATTTAGGCACACAATGTCATTTAAGAACTTTATATGACCAATAGTAGTATGATTTGTCCCATGCTTTATGAGGCACCTCAATAATTTAATTTGTTGTACAGATCCCTTAAAACCTCATCTAAAGCACATGAAGCTATATTGTAGATCAAATTTTGATCTAATCCAACGACACCATCATGTCGATCTTACATAACTATGTCATGGTCATAAATGCTCGATATAACATCATGCTACTTAGGATTATGAAGACACTAGGCCTTGCCATAATCAATCCATATTTTGTATTACTAGTGATAGACTCACAATCTATAAAAACTATTGGGGCCATCAAGGACCTCCTTATTACCTTTCATTAGCTACCCAAATTACCATGTTGTTACAATTAGTCATGGAAAACATGCCAAAGGATTTAACTATGTTGCTTGGAAGGGAGTGCAAATTGTAAAAAATGGATGTTATAGTATGGATAGTACTCATTTCTTCTTCCCATATAAGAATACTTCTAACCCTTGGGGTATGAAACGTGTGTTACCCATTGCATATCACATTACCAAATTTTAGCTTTAAGTATTCCGAATACACTAGCTTTAAATATTTGTTTTATCCCACAAACGTTTTACATCGAATACTTGATGTTTAATTGAACACTATTTCATTTATGTGTGTCATATTCAAGGTTAAATCGATGAGTGGAAATGTCAGTTTTGCATTGAAAGTACAACATAAGCATCAATTATAGATTGAATGAACATGGATTTAAATTTTTTGTATGGAATTCCTCACTTCATCAATGTTGTTAGTGTCAATTTGGTGTCGATTTCATGTCGGTTATATGACGTTTAATGGACATGTAATGAAAATTTGTCCATGTCAATATAGTGTGTTTTTCGACGTTTAAAGGTTGGATTTCTGACATCACTACCTTGACGCATAAGCAATGTTAAAGAGATTCATATTCAATGCTTAATCAACATTTTTAATGTCGATCTCACATTGGATTTTGACCCCCAATGTAGTAGTGAGAACCAAATCCTCATTATGAAGGGTTCCCTTCTTCCCTAGAGTTTAAGCAAGAGGAGACCCTCACCATAGTGAGGAAGATTATCTAGAGTTTACCTACCTATTGGTACAATTGTTACCCCTTTGTTTTTCTATTTTTCATTTTCAATGGATGTCTTAGGCACACTTGCAATATTCAATTAACCTTATTTTTTTTTTTGTGGACATAAATATAATCACACACCGATAGCGAGTTAATACCTTGTTATATATGATGCACCATTCGGGAATCACACAATGGAAGGGTCCTCATGAAAGGGTATAAGTCTTCTTCCCAGTGGAGAGGGGAGGGAGGTTGAGCCTTTCACCTTGAGCCTTAAGCCAAGAAGAGCCTTTACCCTTGAGACTCTCTTTAGCAAAATCCAACAAGTCCAACAAATCCTAATCTATGGAAAGTCTCGTTCATGTTAGTTCAACGATGTCTGTAAGTGTGTGAAACAATGACGTGGGTGAGGTACAAAGAATAATAAAATCTAAAGATGAGTAACAAAGTCAATAATAAAGAATAAATGAAAGATAAGGAAGGCATGGAATGAATCATATCCATTAGAAGGTGTATGAAGACAAGTTTCTCTGCATATGAAACATAAGATAGGTTGGGTCTGAATCATTATGATTTTCATATGGAATAAAGAAATCAATAGTTGTCTTTGGCTAGGCACCATAATCTTCAAGTCAAGGGTCATAGAGATAGAACTTACTCGAGGTAGGAGGGGCTAGTATATATATATATACACGTTTTTCAACCAATAATCTCTAGCAGTCTCCATGCACTCACGCACAATGATCCCATGACAAGTTGGTTGTTCATGTTCACCCCACCCACTTCAATTCATCGTGTAGGCGGCTTCAAAGGGAAATAGCAAAGTGAAAAGTGCCTCCACAATAGGATAGATCTCATAAGGTTTTTGGTTGTAGTTCTTCAATCCAAGCAGTCACAAGAATACAAGACTGGTTGAGGGGTTGGGTTTCTATAGTATGAAACGTATGAAACGTGTGTTACCCATTGCATATCACATTACCAAATTTTAGCTTTAAGTATTCTGAATACACTAGCTTTAAATATTTGTTTTATCCCACAAACGTTTTACATAGAATACTTGATGTTTAATTGAACACTATTTCATTTATGTGTGTCATATTCAAGGTTAAATCGATGAGTGCAAATGTCAATTTTGCATTGAAAGTACAACATGGGCATCAATTATACATTGAATGAACATGGATTTAAATTTTTTGTATAGAATTCCTCACTTCATCAATGTTGTTAATGTCGATTTGGTGTCGATTTCATGTCGGTTATCTAACGTTTAATGGACATGTAATGGACATGTAATGAAAATTTGTCCATGTCAATATAGTGTGTTTTTCGACGCTTAAAGGTTGAATTTCTGACATCACTACCTCGACGCATAAGAAATGTTAAAGAGATTCATATTCAATGCTTAATCAACATTTTTAATGTCGATCTCACATTGGATTTTGACCCCCAATGTAGTAGTGAGAACCAAATCCTTACTATGCAGTGTTCCCTTCTTCCCTAGAGTTTAAGAAAGAGGAGACCCTCACCATAGTGAGGAAGATTATCTAGAGTTTACCTACCTATTGGTACAGTTGTTACCCCTTTGTTTTGCTATTTTTCATTTTCAATGGATGTCTTAGGCACACTTGCAATATCCAATTAACCTTATTTGTTTTTTTTGTGGGCATAAATATAATCGCACATCGATAGCAAGTTAATATTTCGTTATATATGATACACCATTCGGGAATCACACAATGGAAGGGTCCTCATGAAAGGGGATAAGTCTTCTTCCCAGTGGAGAGGGGAGGGAGGTTGATCCTTTCACCTTGAGCCTTAAGCCAAGAAGAGCCTTTACCATTGAGACTCTCTTTAGCAAAATCCAACAAGTCCAACAACTCCTAATCTATGGAAAGCCCCGTTCATGTTAGTTCAACGATGTCTGTAAGTGTGGGAAACAGTGGGGTGGGTGAGTTACAAAGAATAATAAAATCTAAATATGAGGAACGAAGTCAATAAGAAAGAATAAATGAAAGATAAGAAAGGCATGGAATGAATCATATCCATTAGAAGGTGTTTGAAGACAAGTTTCTCTGCATATGAAACATAAGATAGGTTGGGTCTGAATCATTATGATTTTCATATGGGGTAAATAAATCAATAGTCGTCTTTGGCTAGGCGCCATAATCTTCAAGTCAAGGGTCATAGAGATAGAACTTACTCGAGGTAGGAGGGGCTAGTATCTCTATACACGTTTTTCCACCAATAATCTCCAGCAGTCTCCATGCACTCATGCACAATGATCCCACCACAAGTTGGTTGTTCATGTTCACCCCACCCACTTCAATTCATCGTGTAGGCAGCTTCAAAGGGAAATAGCAAAGTGAAAAGTTCCTCCATAATAGGATAGATCTCATAAGGTTTTTGGTTGTAGTTATTCAATCAAAGCAGTCACAAGAATACAAGACTGGTTGAGGGGTTGGGTTTCTATAGTAAGTCCAACTTACATTCATTCTTCCAACTAAAGGTACAAGGCCATGTTATTCTAAGCTTCCACCCAATCAAAAAACATAAAACAAAGTCACCAGTCTGTTCTGTACAACATCTATGTTAAGGTCAACTAGTCTACCCAGGTTGGTAAAGAAAACATATGGGTTGGTCTTGCTTGCTTTGGTTGTTGGGATTGCTCAAAGTTATCACTAT
>JASDQU010588456.1:27844-39595 GCA_032191745.1 Picea mariana
CTCCCGACGTTGATAAAGGACTTTTGAACTAATCCCAGTCACGCGCTAAATCCCCTTTCAAATTCAGATCGATGTTACTGAGCCAATATGAAACAAATGATTGATCACCTGAAGTCTTTATGGCCTGGGCAAGTGTTAGTATGTTATTTTCCTTTAACACCGACAATAGACTACTAGAGATGAAAGAGTAGTCACCCATACCCAGGATTCTATGCTTGCCTATATTTATAAAAAGCCCATTCCCATGTATCCAACTTAAGCCATGCAAAATCAAATACAAAACTTTTAAAAGTCCAGACTAGATTCTAGAAATCCCAGTCTTTCTGAAAAACTGAGTTCTGAGCCAATTAATCACTGATCTCTGTAATAGATATTTGTCAATCAATACCTTGTGCCAAATGCCTTCTCCCATGAGAATTCACCATAACGTGTTCGCCGCTAGAGACTTGCTGAAGTAAAAAATATTACGAATTCCCCACCCCCCAAAAGATTTTGGAAGGGATATTCTCTCCCAGCTGCAAAGATGCATCGTATGGGAATCACAATTCCTTTTCCAAAGGAAATTAAACATATGATTCCTGAGAATTTTCAAAACTGAGCCCGGGACAACCGCTAGGGACATCCAATAGATAGGTTGGCTAGATAACACTGCTTTTAGGAGCATAAGACGCCCTCCTAAAGAAAACCACCTAAAGCACCAGTTATTAATCTTATTTTCCAATTTTTTTTATCAACCAATGCCATTCATCCAATCGCATAGCTCCAACCTTCATGTAAAAACCAATGTATTTGAAACCTTGCTCCAACTCTAGAAAATTATAAGGGAAAAAAGATTTGAACAAAAAAATCCCATGATCAGTCAGACTTGTTTGATGGAAAGTCGACTTCGAGGCATTGATCAATAAACCATAAGTCAAGCTGAAAAGTTTAAGAACTTTATCTATTTCCCACCACTCATGAATAGTAGCACCAGTCATAATAATTACATCATCCACAAATAAAATATGCAATATTTTAATAGATTTTGACACTTGAATACCTGACAGTTTGCCCTCTCTTTGACTATCTTTCAGTAATAAACTCAGACTTTCTATCACCAAAATAAACAACAACRGTGATAAGGGACAGCCTTGCCTCGAACCCCTTCCACTCTTAAAGAAATMTGTTGCTTCACCATTATTCAAGACTAAATATGAGGTAGAGACAACACAACTCATTRTCCAATTAGTCATTTTTGGATCCAGTCCAATTTGAAGGAGGAGAATGCGCAAAAGGTCCCAATTAACACAGTCATAAGCTTTTTGAAGATCCAAGTTTAGAATCAACGACTTTGATTTTTTCTGATTAATACYGTGGATACATTCATGGACTGTACMTATAGCATCTTGAATCTTCCTTCCCTACAGAAAKCCCAACTGCTCTTCCGAAAGTGATCTAGAAAGAATCGGTTTGTTCTGATTGGYTATGATCTTTGAGATAATCTTGTAACAGAGGTTACACGAAGAGATCGGTCTATAATCTCCAAAATGACGGGGCTTGTTCACTTTTGGAATTAAAGTGATAAAAGTAGAATTTAGAGCTCACGGAATAAAACCCAAAGTTCTAGATTCTTCAATCATTTTCAGAATGTCATCTCCAACTAAGTCAAAGAAATGCTTAAAAAACTCCATGGTCCAGCCATCTGGGCCTGGACTCTTATCCACTTTTAAATTTGTTAATACTTTCTTCAGTTCTTCCTTATCCACGAGTTTATAGAGGGCATCTGACTTTGAATCTAGAACCATGTTCAGAAATAAAGTAGCTACTTTTACTTGATCAGCATGATTTATATCCACAGACTTATTATAAAAATCTTTAAAATGTTTAACTGCTACCAATTTTAGATTGTCTTGTCCTCTATAAACTGTTCCCCCCTCATCTTGTATCTTCCATATGAATTTATGGTTTCTCCTGTAGCTGGCATAGCTATGAAAGAATTTTGTATTTAGATCTCCACTTTGAATCTATATAGCACGACTACGATGGTGCCACTGTTCCTCAATATCCTTTAGTAATGAATTCCTTTCCTCCTCTAAATATTTTAACGTCGGATCAATCATACTATGATAGGTACCCTCCGACAAATTTTGGAGTCTAAAGGAGATTTCCTGCTCAAGTCCTCTAAGCCTAGCATTCTTTAAAGTTTTATAATACTTCTGCCAGACTTTTGTAATCTTTTTCAGATCTTTCAACTTCCAGACCAACCTCTTATGTTTACCAGGTTCCTGAAGATACAAAGGATCTGTCCACAGGTTATGAACTAAAGTATAAAAATCATTATCTGATCTCCACACAGGATTAAATTTGAAAGGAATAACTTTGAACACTGGCGGGAGATCCAACTGTAATAAAATCAGAGCATGATCAGAGATAAAGGGGAATTCAACCCAAGTTCTAAAAATGCCAGTAGACATCACTAAATCCTTAGAAAGTAAGTAACGATCCAGTCTCTTTGCTATGAAAGCATTGCCCACCCGACCATTTCTCCATGTGGGAACCAACTTTCCAGGCTGAATATCTATAAGTTTATTTCTACTGAAAAGATTGGTAAAAAAAGTAGCCAAATATCTAAGGTTCGACCAGCTGCCCCAACTTTCACCTGCCATCAAAGTCAAGTTTAGGTCACCAGCTAACACAAGACATTTCAAAGACAGTAGACCCGCAGCCTCTAATCTTTCCCAGAATAATTTACGCTCCAAACATGGCTTGTATACATTTAGAAGATTAGTAAATCTTTTGGACTCTAGGCAGTGTCATGTCAGTAAGATACCACCACAAGTCAGGTAAGACACCAGATCAAAATAAGATGGATCCCAAGCAGCTAATAACCCTCCAGAAGTTCCAATAGAATTAACCGCACAACAATGCCACTTTGGCCTCAAGAGTTGAAAGAAACAACGAGCCTTTTCAGAGTGTACTAAGGTCTCTTGAAAAAAACAATGTTTGGATGAGATTTTTCCAACACACTATGAACCGAGGCAAGTTTAAGGGTGCCTCCAGTCCCTCTGAGATTTAAAGAAAGTACTAACATTACTTCGATCTTGCAAGGGCCTTCAAAGCACTAAGGGCCCTACCATCAGTAGGTAAATGTGACACCGAGTCTTCTTTTGGTACAATGATGTTTTTTTTTCTTGCACTGCGGGTTTTAACAGGGGATAGCTCAATTCCCAAACCCCTAGACCACGGGAATTCCTTCCCACCCTCTCCTCCCAAAGCTCGAGAACTACCGGCTTCCCCACTCTCAACAATAGGGTCAATGGTTGCTTTCCCAAGAAAGACATGTAACGATACCGATGATTCACTTCCACGAATAAAGGGTAAGAATGAGCCCAAAACAACAGAGAGGGTTGACTTGTCCTCTTCTGGTTCCCTATACCYAGGTGGCAGAGTCTGGCTTCCCAACAAACGGTGACTGTTCTCCGAACTGTTACAAATCTCATTTGAAGCTGAAGGTTTTGGAAGAGAAGTACYGATGGGGGAAGGGCCTATCGAAGATACCAAAACACCAAAAGGAATCACAGGTTCCAAGGGCGGATTAACAAGCGACATAGTGGTTAAGGAAATGTTGTCCCCAGGGGGAAGGTCYGAGTTCTGCAGGACTCCAGAATCCACTAGAGGTGACCGTGTCGACTTTGTTATAGAATTCTTCAACCAAATAAAAGAGMTAACAATTTGACGTTCCATCATCGAAAGGGAATTGAAAAAAGCAGGACATTGTAACKGTAACTTACCAATAATTGTATTTGTTGGCGCCAAATAGCTTTTGTCAATCCTGTGGTTTCTACTTCCTTCGAAACCATAAAAACCAGTATCCATCGAGGAATCTRGATTACTATATAAAAATTCATGCTCATCATTCGACTTTTCTTCTTCCACAATACCTTTAYAGTCTCTCCTCAAGTGTGAGGTACTTCAACAATAACTACATCTAAAGGGTAACCCGAGATAATCTATTCTTTGATGATAGCAAATACCACGCCATTCAACCTCCATAGTCGCCGGCAGACCCAAGTGCACATACATTTCAACCAACACTTTAGTAACTTTTCTATTTGACGCTTCTAAAATCTTTTTATCAACTATGATAAAGCTCCCCAGATTGTTTTCGATGGCTGTCAAAGCTCCCTCGTTCCATAAATACAATGGAAGTCCCGAAAGCATAACCCAAATATGTCTTAATGAGAAGTACTCAGTTTTCGAATTAAAGGCCAACCTCCATTTTTTGAGCATAAAGCTACTATTTCCATTGACCCACCTTCTACTTAACAATAATGTTGTGTCTTCTGGACTCTCATAGAGAGATCCAATCCAACCTTTAGTTAAAAAGATAACCTCCGGTAGATATCCTAAAACTGGTACCCAAACACGTTCCATCCAGACAGAACAACTTTCCACACAGAGGTTGTTGTAAGCAAACCTTCGAACAAGGCCACAGAGAGCCATTCTACAAGAGTCCTCCAACCCAATGTCAGCGCCTAAAACTAATCTTCTAACATATCTCTTCGCTGTCCACTGTCTCCTGTGCTTACGGGCCGAACTTGACACTGGGTTTTTTAAACTTTGAAAATATACACTTGTCTTACAGGGTGTACTAGGTCCAGACCTCTGATGCGGTAACTTTGCACTATAGGACGGCTTCGAAAGTGCAGGTAAGAAAGTGTCTAAGGAGGGTTCAAAGGTTTGTTTTGAACGTTTATGGAGAGACTGAGCAATCGTCTGTCTACCATAAGGACTAGCCTCTTTGGACAGGGTCCCTGATACCTCTCCCGGAGAACAATGAGAAGGATTAACAATGTTTTCCTTTCAAAATACATCCAATGGCTCATTTAAGAGCGCATTAACCTCCACATTAATCGACTCTAAATGCCCACTCTCCATCAGTATTCCACTTGGATGGCACTCGGCTCAACAAAAGAATCGAGGGCTAAGGATCCTCTCTTTCTCAATCTAGTATAACTCAAAGGATCCTCCTTTGAGTTATACTATAGCATTACACTCTAACAATTACTTGGTTTTTCTCGAGAATGTCAACGCATAATAATAATATGAGATTGCTTTTTTTCATATTGTCTTTTTAAGTTTTCCACATCATTTTGGATCCAACGAAGCTTCATACAAACCTTCAAGGTGAATGTTATTTCATTTTAAGATTTTTTATTTGAATATGGAAATGACTTGTATTACATATTTACAAACCTTTTTAACTCTACGTTTGGGATATTTGAATGAGCTATTTATTATACCTGCCGATAGGCATGGTATATAACTTTGAGTTAGGCTTGACTTTCTATTAGTTCATGGTTGACCATAAAATATACACTCCTTTATCTAAAATTTTAAAAAATAATTATTTATTTTAAATTTTAAATCTAATTTATGTGATATCTTATTGGCCAAAAACTTTGAAGTCTTATTGCTGCCTTCACTTCCCCCAATGTAATTGTAATATATATTTCTTGTTTTTTTTATATATATTGTCAAAAGTTGGGGGCCCATCTTGTTAAATAAATAACTCTTTCTTTTTTGGCATGGATATGCATTTTTTTTGTTGTTGTTCTCATTTAATGGGTACCTTTTTCCTAGGCACATTTAAATAAAATAAAATAATATTTTGTAGGTAGGATTCAAATGGATGACAATTGTACTTTTTCTTTCACAATTATTTGAGTGTTAAAGTTAAAATAAAATAATATAATATTTTGTACATTTCAAAGTTGATGGCATTTGTATTTCTTTTTTCACAATTTTTTTAAGGATTAAACTTAAATATAAGTTTTATTTTTATATTACAAATTTTGAGTGTTAACCTTAAATATAAGTTTGAGCGTTTTACAATGTATAATCTAAATGTTTTATGAAATTGAGTTTTTTTAAGATCATTCAAAATAATGTGAAGGGATATTGGTTATTATACCTGCCGCTTGTGGTGGTATATAGTATTGGATATGTTATTGATCGTCTATTAGCCGGGGTTTGACTAAAATAGTTTTGAGCATTTTTAAAGGTATAACATTACAATTTGATTTTTTTAATTATTTTAAAACATTCTTCTAAATTGTGATTAGTTGTTCAAATGCATCTCTTATTGCCACGACTGTGGAAGGATCTTCAACGGCTGCGGAAGGATCTTCAACGTCCTTTAATGAGATGACGCTTGCCTGCCATATTCAACAAATGAATTTGTTATTCATCTCGACACATGCGGTGGATTCAATACAACTATTGTTTTATTTTATTATACCTGCATAGCGGCAGGTATACGCTGCCATGCAGCCTTGTTATTTATCTTCCATAGTAGAAAACATATTTTTTATGACCATGTTGCGAGGTTTTTTTTCAAGTACATACCTTGAGCATGTTTACATTGATTTTTTCGAAATGCAATGATTAAGTCTGTGTATATCTTTTGAAAATCATGACTCAATCTTTCTCCCTTTCCATCTTTGAATGCAAATGAGTTTATTAGGTCTTCACAAGTCCCTAGTACTATAAAATTATATCATCGGTGTAACCTTTTTTTTTATATTGAAAATATTTATAAATGTTTTTCCTTGGATCACTTTTTACGTAGTTTTGGTTTTCATTTTTTATATTTTATTAAGAAGTAAATATTATAGATTATTGAAAATTTAAAATGTGGATAAAGTTCCTAGCATATTTATTAGTGTTTATGGATATCTATAGAATCTTTGTCATTTTTTTGAAATATCTAAAAAAATATTTGAGGTAGAACCACCCTCCAAAGATGAAGGGGAATTCATACTTCATCGGGGAAAACTCTCAAAGCTGCTCTACCCTATGGTCGACAAAGACACATCAACACCTTGTTAGAAATTAATAATGTTTTTTGAAGATGTTGGGTTATGTTATATTAAGATCTTGTTATTCTCTCCATGTCACGAGATTGCTTAGAATCTGACAATAACTTAGTTTGTCTTATGTTGTAATGGTTATTTAAGATGTAAATACCATTCATAATAGTCTTATGTATTCTATGTTAGCAAGTTATTGCTCCGATCATCTTTTGGCTTTAGTATGTAAATCCCCGGATGATGGGTCCATCTAGTTCCCATACTCTTGATATATTGTATTTTTTTGTTCATATCAAAATTGTTTCAGATCCTCATACTAGATTGAAAGGATCACCATATAAAATAGGACAACTTTAACAATCCATTTTTTCCTTTTTGCAAGATAAAGTGACGACGACGATGACGATGACGATGATGATGATCATCCACTAAGACCGACATTTGTTTATTGGGGAGTTAGTTATACGTGTGCATTGGGGCACCTATACCTTATAGGTGCACTGGTAAAAAAACCTCCACAAAAACCTCTAGCCACTCACCTTTGCTATAAATAGAGAAAGGATAAATTTTTCAGGGAGGTTCGGTAAAAACCTCCACTACATGGTGTTCTCTTTATAGTGCAAAGTGGAATGTTTGGTTCATATTGTATCTCATGAAGGCGTTAAAGAGAACCCTAACAAAATTAAAGCTATGATGGAATGACCAATTTCCAATACCTCCAAGAATCTTAGAGGATTCTTAGGATTGATGGGTTATTACCATAAGTTTGTCAAGAATCGTGATCAAGTAACAACACCTCTAACGATGTTATTGAAAAAGAAGGCATTTTCTCGAACTTAAGAAACAACCAAAGATTTTGAAAAAAATAAGGAGGCTATGTGTACAACTCTTGTCCTGGCCACACCTAACTTCACAAAAACCTTTATTGTGGAGTGTGATGCCTCAGGGCATGACATGGGTGTGAATTTAATGCAAGAAGGAAGGCCTCTTGCCTCTGAAAGAAGCCAACTCAAAGGAAAGAACTTACTCAAACCCATTTATGAAAATGAAATGTTGGCCATATTGCATGCAATTAAGAAATGACGCCCTTACCTAATAGGAAGACACTTTAAGGTAAAAACAAATCACGATAGTTTGAAGCACTTCTTGGAACAAAATTATCTTAAGAAGAGCAACACAAATGGGTTACAAAAATGCTAGGTTACGACTTTGAAATCATTTACAAAAAAGGAAAACAAAATGAGGGGGTAGATGCACTTTCAAGGAAAGAAAAAGACAAAGATGACTTACTTTGTGCTATTTCCATTCCACAATCTAACTGGGTGGAAGAAGCAATGATAAAATGGAAGCAAGATTAGAAGGTATGCAAGATCATTCAACAACTACGTAAGGACCCGAGTGCATTAGATAAATTTGTGTGGAAGAATGATTTATCGTGGTATCATGATCACTTATATTTATGCAAGAATTCCCAACTCAAATAGAAGGTCCTTAGAATTGCACACTTCTCCTCTAGGAGGACATTCAAGGTTTTTGAAAACAAATCACGATAGTCTGAAGTACTTATTGGAACAAAATTATCTTAAGAAGAGCAACACAAATGGGTTACAAAAATGCTAGGTTGTGACTTTGAAATTATTTACAANGGGGGGGGGGGTAGATGCACTTTCAAGGAAAAAAGAAGATAAAGAGGGCTTACTTTGTGCTATTTCCATTCCACAATCTAATTGGGTGGAAGAAGCAATGATAGAATGGAAGCAAGATTAGAAGGTATGCAAGATCATTCAACAACTACATGAGGACCCAAGTTCATTAGATACATTTGTGTGGAAGAATGATTTATCGTGGTATCAGGATCACTTATATTTATGCAAGAATTCCCAACTCAAATAGAAGGTCCTTGGAATTGCACACTTCTCCTCTAGGAGGACATTCAAGGTTTTTGAAAACTTGCCATGGGATCAAGTAGGAATTTTTTTTCCAAGAAGATCTTAAGACTGATGTTCAAATGTTTGATTTTCCACCCAAATAAATGAGAGAAAATAAGGACCTCGCGTCTTCTACAACCATTAGTCATGTCACGTTAACTTTGGGAAGAGGTCTTAGTGGGTTTTATTAAGTCTACCAAAGTCCAAAGGAAAGAATGCCATCATGGTAATGGTGGGTAGACTCACAAAGTATATCCATTTTTGCTATCTTTCTCATCCTTTTAAAACAAGTATGGTAGTTGCAACATTCATGGAAACAATTCAAAAGCTGCATGAAATCCCTAAGATTATTGTAAGTGATAGAGATCCAATTTTCACTAGTAATTTTTGGACTAAGTTGTTTTCTTGTGTGGGTACTCAATTGGCTCATAGCTCCTCTTACCATCCTCAATCCAACGAGCAAATTGAGATTGTGTATAAATGTCTAGAAGGGTATCTTTGTTTCTTTTTTAYGATAGATAGACACAATGACTCAAGAGGTTTCCCTTGGAAGAATGGTGGTACAACACATCTTTCCATACTTCAGGAAAAATATCCCCATTTATGGCATTTTATGGCTATCATCCTCCATCCATCACATAACCCTTGAGAGGGAAAGCAAAGGCTCAAGTAGTGGAGGACCACATAGAGCATCAACAAGAGATTCTCCAACTATTGAAGGACAACTTGTCTAGACCACAAATAGGATGAAACAACAAGCATATCGACATTGCAGCAAAAGGGAATCGAGTCTTCCATGTTTCTTGCTTAAAGAAGGTAATTGACAGGAAGATCCTAGTTCATACTATTTAACTAGAGATTAATGAAGAAAGGAAAATCACAGTAGAAATGGAAACAATCCTTGAAACATGGATCAAGCAACTATAAAATTGAGCAATTACTAAGTACCTCATAAAGTGGAAGAACTTACTTATGAGTAGAAGAGGCGAGATGGGAAGATGCGTTCTGCATGTATAAACATCCATATCTAATAAAGTGTTGAGGGCAACACTTGTTTGAAGGAAAGGGGCATGTTAAGCCATATATATTTAGTTATTACATTTCTATTGTTATATCAATGTTGTCCTTAATGGTCGACTAGACCCTTCAATTGTAATTGTACCCTTTGTCCTCTATATATACTAAAGAGAGCTAGTTTTAGAGATCATTTCATCTTATGCATTTGATATATTTCAAAAGGAGGTTGCCCCCTTAAAGAGGCTTCTCATTCATTCTTCTCTCTTATTTTCAAGGCATAGAGTTACTTATATTTCTATTTTCATGCTATTTGGGTGTTTGGTGCATAACGATTTTTTTTTCACAATAGCTGGGAATATTGTCTAAGAGCCAATACCACCAATCCAATGAAGGAATCCATTCCTCAACTTCTGTGAAAATTCGGTATGGTATAATCAAATTTGCTTGTTCTTTCTGCAACAAAGTTACCTAGTTAGGGCACTTTTACATTGAACCTCTTCTTCATGCTTTTGAATAAGAATGCCAAGCTCTTGCTCCAATTATTAGTTCATCGATGCGAGGAGACATTAATGTATGCAAGTTCTTCGTCGGATCTACAAATCATAAATTCTTTGGGCATCCCTTGGCTACACATATATGGAGGATTTACATGATATCACACTCTCTTTCTCTGGTTCTACAACATTTTTTTGACAATTCTTACTTCCTCATAGCTTATCTCATATGGTGTTGGTCATGTAGCACGATTCAACTTATTTTTCTACCTTTTTTATGTGTCACCTAAGTAGGTTTCAAGTTATTCTCTCCTTTATGTTACGTTTAACAATGGTCTACCCTCATGAACTATTTCTTTCTTATATATTTATTTTTATGAAAACCATTGTAAATCAAACTTTATAATATTTTCTCAACTCAACCTCTCTAAATTTCACAAAATTGATATTATAAATTTTAAATGCAAATTTTAATATTACATTTGACTTTCCTTTTAAAGTACAAAATTTTAGACACATGATTTTGATTTTCCTCCTTTTCAATCTTCTTCATCATACATACGAGGTGAAAAGTTTGATATCATTTTCATACTCCTTAGAACATATAAAAAAGATAAAATATCAAAGTCATATAAATATGAACATTTATTAGTCCCTGCCGAAAGGCCTGGGACTATAGCGATGAGTTAGTCGTTGACTAACTCATTAGTTGTGTAGTTGACTTTCAATTTTTTTGGATTGGCAATGTTTAACATAGGAAAGTCTGGAAAATAATTTTTATTGAAATTAAAATAAATCTAAAACCATTTTTATCTTCAATCTTATTGGACTTCAACTTTGAAGTCTTATTGTCGGGCCTGCATTAATATTCACAACTACTTCCATTAATGTTAGTGCACTGTAACTGTCAGCAACGACAACACCAACTGTAGTATTAATGTTAGTCCCGTCTAACTGTCAGCACCGACTGTAGCTTTCCTCGGGGGTGCACCTACCACACAGATCACAGAGATGTCAGGAGGAGGGGATTTGACATCCATTTATTCATCCATGGCGATTGGTATGGGTTTTTGGTGGTATTGTAACTTCTCTGCGGAAAATTGCAGTTTATTTCAGTGGCCGAAGTTTGCAAAATTCTATCTTGCTATTCATGAAAATTGCGGGTTAAAAGGCGGCAACAAGCGGAAATATATTTGGAATTTAACAGTTTGTCATGGCAGAGATGTTATTAATTATTACACTGAGCAGATATGGGTGTTGTGGCATGGTTCTGACCAGCAGAACAAAGCAGTGTTAGAGATAATTTTTAGACCTGTCTCAGACCGTTTCTGTCTTTATTTGTTCGATCGATAAGGGCGGGCGAAGCTATATGTGGTTGGTTGTCCCCTTGCCGAAGGAACCGGAGGAGAAACTGAGATTGTGGTCTCTGAACCAAGCGCAACTCATCAGGGAGAGGGACCA
>JASDQU010588457.1:34065-48477 GCA_032191745.1 Picea mariana
ATGTCTTCAAGTCTTCTACACAATCCACCAAGGGTGCAAGTCTACATCATGTGAATAAAGGAGTTGAGGTCGAACACAATGAGACATCGTTTGATTACTGATCATTGATGTATACCGTTAACAAACACAAGACAACCTACCAATAATGAAAGCAGGTATCAAGGCATCGAGTACATTCTTACAAGTGTGAATAAAGGAGTCGGTGTCGAACACCCGAAGAATCCATCGATCAGGAGACATTGATGTATTCCCAACTGTCGATGGTGAGAGAGCCTGCCACTGATGACTGCAAGCCTCAAGGTACTCATAAGACTCTAGGTTCTGTTTCCAGAATAAATGGGCTGAAGTCAATGGAAAGATACCCTCTGAAAAGAGAGCATTAAGGCATCTCTCATCAGTCATCATGAGGTACAAAGCAGGAGCTTCATGATTTGGTGGAAATCGGATGAAGAACATGTTCAGGAACCAATGAACCTGTGCATATTTTGAGTGTGCCAAGTGCATGTAGTACACGAAAAAGACCCTCTGAATAGCAGCCAATGATGAAAACTGTTGACAAAGGCAAGGAAACCACAAATAAGGCTAATGGAATCCAAGACACTGCACGAATCCCAATGTGTGAATAAATGTCTTGTCGTCGAACACAAGGGAAACCATCTAGTCAATGACCAATGATGAAATGTTGACTGTTGGGTTCAAGGTTACCTACCAATGATGAAAGTAGGGCCAAGCTGCATGATAGGACTATAGTATCATGTGATTCTGAGACAAACTAAGGGTATGACCGACATGCAAAGTCAAGAGTTATGAGGAGTGGCCAACACAGATTGATAGACTTCCTTTGAACAAGAGCATGAGCCATATGGAGGACTCCGACATCATAGACCCGATGATGAAATCATGAGATTCAGGAGGCATTAATGAAATTCTCTATAGGGACTAGAAGAGTAACTAGTTAGTAGAGAAGACTCTGTAATGAGATCAGCTTTTTAAGGCCATGCTAATCCCAAAATTATGATGACAAATGGACTCAATAACTTTCTGCTCTATTCAAAGCTGACATGACTGCTGCCAATATGAGATAATACTCCATTCCTGCCCGTCTTTTTTTGTTTTTCATAGACAAATGAATGCTATGATACAGAGGAGGAAACGAGTGTCGCAAGTAAGCAAAACTAGTTCTAGCAGTGGAACATACCTATGCTCAATGTAGGGAAATGCATGCAGGAGATGGACACTCGGGGGAATGTTCCTTCCTAGGTATAGGGTGTCAAAATGCGAAGGATATAAACAAGGCTCTGCTTGGTTGAGGATGCAAAACTGTTGAGGCAAACGGTTTATAACGCAAAGTGAAAACCAACTATAGGCTCAATACTGCAAGCAAAGGCTTGAGATGTAATCACAACTTAATGCCAAAAAATGTAATTTTTTATGTCTTTTAGTCTACTTGGTGTTAAAAAGGGATAAACTTGTGCCAAATAAATGTCTTTTCAAATCCAATTTATGAGTGTGAAAGAGACAAGTTCACTCGACAATCTTTTCACTTTTTGATAACGAGTCGGAAAAGAGATTATGTAAGACTCACGACCTTTCAAGTCCAATTAATGAGTGTGAAAGGGACAAATCACGACAATCTTTTTGATTTTTGAAGACAAGTTGGAAAAGAGATTAAATTAAACTTGTTTGGGAGTCCTCGGGGTATAAGGCCGCATGTTTATGAATGAGAAATGAGGCTCAGCATAAATTCATGTACGAGCTATGAGGGACTCCCGATCTTATGGAAAAACTCTGCATGGGCACCAAATGTGGTAGGGGATCTAACTAGGGCACCCATGTTCGGTAAGTCTCTACCACTTGATAATGACACGACTTATAACAGATTGAAGGTTTTGTGTCGCAACAAATGGGTTCGTATCTAAGGCATAAAAGTGACAGTTATAGAGTAATGCGAAAATGCATAACAGAGTGGATACCTATCCTATATGCTAGATAATGAAAATACCTTCCGATGGTGACGAACGACCTACGTAACGTTGAAATCCGTAAGAATCCTGGGTTAAAACTACAAAAAGCAACTCAATCCACCTTTGTATTAGTCCATCAGGTTAAAAAAATGGTTAAAACTATAGATAGTGGGTAAAAATAGTTTATAAATAGTAACAAAACCAAAAATTACTATACCATTTTGATTTTCTTACCCAAATAGTGCAGATTGGACCAAAATACCTTCGAGATTCAAATGACAACTACGAGAGTATCAGACAACGAAATAAACAGCTGTCTGGATCAGGTAAATCTACTTCTCTTCCTCTTCAATGTCAATGGATTAAGTTTTTGAATTAAGTTCCAAATTTTTAGTTGTTGAGGGCGCAAAATGTGAATTTCGGTGTACGCGGGCTGTCCCCTATTGGGTCGCGTATATGATGAGTTATACACACCTGTGCAGATTGCAAGACTCATGCAACTAGCCCTATACATGACTGTAAGTGAGGTAGACTGCGTACAGACATGCAAACAATACATTTCAAGGGTTCTAACTCAAATTTTAATTTGTCCTTGGTAGGATGGTTCTTGAATGGAGAGAAAGAGAGCACGAGGAGGTTGATGCTACTGTAGATCGAGATATGGGGGCCCAAATGGCCTTAAAGAGATGTGGCTTGTATAAATTTTGGGCACTCAAAGGAATGAGATCCTAGGTGAGGTTGCTCGAGATGCTTGTCTGTTACTGGGACTTTGAGAGTGAAAGCTTCAATCTCGATGGACAACCATTGAGAATTGAAGTAGAGGAAATTTACTTTTTGACTGGTCTATCTCACCGGGGAGAGGTTGTAAACCTTAAATCATGGGGAGCAGGGAGCAGAATGAAAATAGAGGAGTACCTCGATGCCCACTGTGTAGCAAGGACTCCTAAGGTAGGGATTCAAGTCCCTATCTGGGCAATAAACAATCTCAGCCTGAAGATTATTGCCCTTGTATTGACCAGGATCACAGGTTCAGCCTCGTTGCATCAGGCATCGAGGCCACTCATGTTCTATGCAGTGCAGTGTATGAGACCCATAGTATATGACTGGTGTACCTCACTACTGGCGAATATGAAGAGCCAATTGACAGAGTGCAAATAGGGGAGTAAGAGAAATTTTGGGTTTGTCTCTATCCTATGCAGTTTCTTTTTCGAGCAAGTTCCAGGTCTGGGACCTAGAGTCGAGATTCTTCCTAGAGGACCTCGCGATCCAGCCATGGCACGTTGGACCGAGGTAATGAGGCGGCAGGGGGGAGGTAGGGTGTCAACACCCTACAACGAGGATTTATTCTACTAGTGGCAGAGACAAGTCATTGCTTTAGATGACTATGCCTATGTAGGGATAGACTTCCGAGGAGACCAAGACATACCACTCCCACCAGGGGCTGCCTACGGTGACATAGGTACGTCAAAAGTTTTTACATATTTCATTTTTTCTTGTGTTTTTGTATAATAGAAAAAAAACATTTTTGGCTGGTGCTTAAGTATTGATTGGACATTTGTGTAACAAAGACGTGGGTCCGCGACGGCCAGAAGGATTCCCTTGACATCGACGGAGGAACCGGGGAGATGAGGCCACGGGAGGAGAAGCCGAGAGGTTCCTACAAAACGTGCAAGGTAACCTGTTGCGTTTGACTCACATGATTCCCATGGTTCAGATATAGGATCTACCTGAAGCCATGCAACGACAGGTGGTTGCTGTACCCAAGGCATGGGTATGAATATTTCGGTGTCTTGCAAACGCTGTGGTTTTTTACCATGACACACATCCGACGACACATGCGTAGATGTTGTGGGAAATTGTAGTATCGGATGTATAGGTGTATTGAGGGTATTAGCCCCAATTTTTTACTATAAACACCATATTTTTTGAAATATATAAAAAATGGTCTTCGACTTTACTTATATTTTACAATGTGTACATTGATGAGATGGTTTTCTTTGCTTTAGTTATGTGTGTTATGGGAAAATCCCCCTGTGGACAAGTGGATTTCCTCTTGAACCCTAAATCTCTAAGATCAAGACAAAAAGGTGCTAACTTTGGTCATTGACATCCTTTTAAACTTAGCTAAGTCAATCAAATACAGAAAAGGAAGAAGAATGTACCTTTTTGTGGATGTTTGTCCTTGCCCAGTCCAATTTGAGCCTTGATACCCAAGCTCTTCAACAAGTCCTGCAATCCAATAACAACAAAGAAAAAACAACTTCCTATTCTACCACGATTAATCCAAAACTAGATCTATCTATCAAAGACAAGTTCATGTAGGCATACACAACCTTGAAAGAAACAAACCAAGCACATGTATTAATGAGAACTAGATAACAATACTTACAGACCTTTGATGAAGTTGCGACAACCTCTTCCAACTCTCCTTCTCCAACCCCTTGCTCAAATGATCAACAAACAAAATGACCATGCTTCACTGATTATCTCCCTTATGAGATCATAAGTTTGATGTCTTCAATGTCCTCCTTCCTTATGAGATCATAAGTTAGGTATCTCTCAATATATCCATGTGTGTACCTTTTTCACCATAAGGAGGCCTCCTTATATAAGCTTGGAGATGCCTAACCACCTTAGAGATTCTTGGGATAGGTTGAGGATCTTTCTCCATTAGTTGTGGATCCTCCCTAAGATCCAGCCTTGACCTCAGATTTGAATCCAACCAACACTGGAGATGAGGGGGATTTTTCCCTGATTTTCCTCAACAACCCAAGATTTCCTCAAACAACCCAATGCTCCCTTAGAATGGGGCACAGAGTGTTGCAATGCTCCCCCAAAGAAGGGTAGGGAGTGCTAGCACTCCTTGATAGTGGGTAGGGGAGTGCTGGCCTTCAAAAATGACGTTTGAGTGATTTTTTCCATGGTAAAAGCTTTGTACTCTTTATCAGATGATTTCTCCTTCTTAAACCAGTCTTTGAAGTGTCCTTGTGATGTCGTTCGAGACACGACATGGGCAAGATGACTGTATGATGTCTGCGACACTTGCGACACTTATGGCTAAAAAATGACACTTGCGATACTTGCAACACTTGTAACGACGACAATAGGTCATCATTGAAGTGAGTAATTTTTATGTGTAACACACTCTCATACACCTCTGAGTAAACAACAACCTTAAAATCAATGCTAAACTAAAATTTATCACATTTTTACATTTTTTGTTAGAAAACCTACATTAGCTTAAGGTGTAGGGCTTTGGAATAGGTTGAAAGGATAACTTTCCAAAGCTGTCAAACAAACTTAGCATCCCTTGATAGGGAGAGAAAATCCAATTTTCGTATAAGCATAGCCGGGATCCCCCTTTCGCACAGGGGTGACACACGAGGTTGCATTCAGGAGAGTTACAAAGATTATCCCTCCGTGGTTCAACCATTCGTAGTAGTCAAATCGTATATTGGGGGTTCTTCTTGAGGTTCAACTATCTTCATTTGGTATCGGTGCTTCTTGAATTCTGAATCCGTTCGAGGTCCTCTGGAGTTCTACCAGTCTACTTGTCCTCAGTTCTCTTGAAGGATTTCAGACTTGTTATCCTTCGCATACGTTCGGACTGGACTGTCGACTGTATCCGCCTAGGGGCTGACTGCGAGTTGGTGACCTTAGTAGCCATAATATTCAGGGTCTTACACAAGGTGACGGTGAATGGAAGTCTCACTGTACCTGGAATAGACGTTGGTCAAACTCACTCGGGCTCCTTGGAGGGTAAATCCACATTTACTACATGGAAGCTTGCACCAAGGCATAAGTCCATTAAGCAGGTCGCCAATGTAACTAATCCACCCACTCTATCCCCACCCCTTCTTATATTGATCTCACGATGTTGGATTTCATCACCGACTAGTGGTTTCATTGTGGGAAGTTGTGTTTGATTGTTTGATTTTAGATTCATAGTGTGTGTTGTTTGTTTTACTTAGTGGAACTTAGGTTGAGTCAGTGTTAATGGTATCAACACCTGAGAGTACCAACAGAGGAACCCCTTGTCCCAAGGAACCTTTCACATTTCCTTCTTTTGGAAACATTGGTCCTCTGTACATTGCCACACTGAGTCTTCCAGGACTCACCATTGGATTACCGGTTTGGTTGTTCCCCACTCCGGTAATCTCAAATCTTCCCAGTGCTTTAGCTACACCTAATGCTTTAGATGTAAGTACACCACCCACACATCAACCTCATGTCAACTTTTCGCCTTCTTCACCCATTAAGTCTCCTTCCCTTTCTCCTTCTTCACCTAGTGAAAGCTCTAAAGCAAGTAGCCAGGTTGATAAGAAGAAGAAGAAACAAAAAGAGAAGAAGAGGAAGAACCCGAAAAGGACCAAGCCTCCAACCATATCAGATGTTGGATCCAAGAAACCAACTACTATTAATCATACCGGGAGTGTTGATGAGGTCGATGAGATTAAAATGAAGAATCTGAAACCCAAATTCCCTTGCAGTTTTTGTAAGGGTGACCACTTTCCGAGGGATTGCCCTGGTCTCCCAAGGTATTAGAAATGTGGTCTTCCACGTCATCGACCCTTGCTAGACATGTTGGTGATGCCCCATCAACTAGTGACGTTAAGGTTGGTAAGAAGAAGACAATTGTCAAATTTCCTTTTATGTTATGCGAAGGTGATCATTATTCTCACCTTTGTCCTCGTATGGACGATGCTTCTTCTCTTTTGGAAAAGCTTCAACTCCCAACTGGTTATCGTAAGATTTCCCCCAACCCATCATTAGTTGATGGATTGGCCAATCCGGTTCCATACCTAGTTCGTCCGGTTGATCAAGTGGTCAATCTAGCTTCATCCTCGGTTGAACCACTAACCAAAGTAGCCGATCCAGTTCCATCATCAATTAACCCCATTTTTCATCTGAAAAGTGAAACCCAAGTGGCTGCTCTAGTCCTTTCATTGGTCTGTCCCACCCTTCATTTGAAGAGTGCCAACATGGTCATTCCCACTCCTCCTCTGACGAGTGCCAAAGTGGTTGCTCCGGTCCCTTCATCGGTCAGTTCGGTTGATCATGTCGTCAATCTGGTTACGTCCTTAGTTGAACCAGGTGACAAAGTGGTTGATCCAATCCCATATTCAGTTGATCTCGCTCTCTCGTTAGAGAGTGAAACCCAAGCATTCAATCCATTTCCACTTGTCGACCCCATTCTCCCCTTGGAGAACGACACCCAAGTGGTCGATTTGATGTCATTATAAATCGATCCTACTCTCACGCTAGAGAGTAAACCATATTTTCCCATGTTTTTCTCTTTGATACAGAATCTACCGTGCTGGGGGGCATTCCTCCCTCTCCTTAGAAATCCCCTCCAATTAATGAGGCCATCCTTTTTGATTGGGCTGTGATAACTGGACCTCGTCTTCCCTCTCCCATTCCTTTCAAGATTATAGTACAGGTTTGTGGTCGGGACGTTCCTCATACACTGATAGATGAAGGTTCGTCCATTAGTATTTTGTCCTCTGTTGCTTGGCAAGATTTGGGTTATCCTCAGCTTGTACCGGTTACCTAGACTCTATTCGCTTTTAATAGAAGAACCAATCACCCTTTAGGGATCCTTCCTCAGTTTCCCATAAGTTTGGGAGGGAAAACTATCTTTATTGATGTTATGGTAGTCCAAGACCCCTTGGATTTCAATTTACTCCTTGGGCGAGATTATGTCTATGCCATGAAAGCTATTGTGTCCACTCTCTTTCATGTGATATCTTTCCCTCACGATGGAATAATGGTGTCTATTGATCAACTTTCGTTTGTTGGACCTGACTTGACCATCAACCCAATGACCTCCCTAAGCGGGTATTTTATGTAGTCGGTATCACCCTCGCCACAGGTCAATTATGTGGCGTTGTCTCCTATGAATTCAACTTCCGATGACTTAGATCTCGTAGTTGACATGGTGATCTCTTCGGTAGGGCTATTAAAGCCTGATCTCCTTACCCCTATCATGGACCTCGACATGTGTTCCTTCTAGAGTGATTTTCTTCCATCCAGTGAAGATCTCTTGGAAGCCATGATCAAGTTTTGTCCCTTGACATGGTGTCCTTCTAGAGCATTATCCTCTTGGAATCCATGATCAAGAAAATGTCACTAGCATAGTTTTCCTCTCTATGGAAAGCTCGTTAAAAAATGAAATAGAGGTCACGAGCATAGTTTCACTTCTATGTGGCAAGCTCGTTAAAAATGAAACATAGGTTATGAGCATGGTTTTCTGATTTCAAGCTCATTTAAAAATGAAACAGAAATCTAGGGATTGAACCGAGAGCCTTGAGCATGGTTCTTCTCCTGTGTCAAGCTCGTTAAAAAATGAAACAGTCACCTCTCCCGTCAGGTCAAGTGTTTCACTAGATCTCGTAGATGTCGAGTCAAGTCTTTCGTTAGGTCTCGTTTTTGAACCTTCATTTCATCCACCTATATCCTTTTTCTCCATCTAGTACAAAAATTGGTGACAACCTCAAAGTCGGTGAATGAATTGAAGCTTTGGAGGGCATGTCTCCAGCCTTTGATTATCATTATGTAGTTAATCTCTTAGCTTTTCATGCTGGGGGCATAGTACCAACCATCCATGGGTCTCCCTACCTTTGGAAATTACATTGGGAATTTTCCAAGCATAGTTTAATTTTGTTTCAAGCTTCTATAAAAATGAAACCAATATCGAGCTTAGTCTTTGTTCTTTCTCATGCTCGTAAATACATGAGAATGTAACGTAGTATACTTTTATCTCTTTTTCAAACTCACATGGATACACGAAAAAGGAACCCCCTGGAGTCTTCTTTAATCTCTTTTCAGACTCTCTAAACATGAAAAGATTGTCGAGTGATCTTGCTTCCTTTCCCACTTGTTAAAAGGTTTGAAAGGGCATCTTTTGAGTGGTAGTTTATCTCTTTTTCGGCCTCGCGAGACTAACATTATGAAAAAGGACAACCCTGGAGTCTCCTTTAAGTTATTTTCAGACTCTCTAAACATGAAAAACCACCGAGTTTTCCTTCTTTGGACTTGTTAAAAAATTACACATTGAAGGGCCCATATGGGACCAAACCCTTACTTCTTCCAATTCATTAAACAAAGGAAGAGGGACTTACTGAAGGTGATTTATATCAAGCATTGTTACCCTCCTCGAGCTCGTTAAATTAAAAAGAGGTACTCGTCTATCTGGACGAGGGAAAAATTTGAAGGAAGAAAGCCAAGCAGTTTTTGAAAACATCACAGGTCACTCTTACAGTCGCCTTTGAACACGACACTTTGTATTTGCATACATTTTAATCTGCTAAACTTCTACAGTGAACTAATCCTCTGAGTTTCTTTACTCCTTTGGGTCACCCGACGAAAGTCACAGTATCCACTGCATCTTCATGTTTTGTTCCATGTAATGTTTCTGCTGTTGTGCCTCAGTATTCAAGGGAAGTATCTGCCTCGAGAGTCAACCATAACAAATATCCTGTTTCAATACCCGTGTTAGTCCATGTTCATTTGATCCACCAGTTTACATATCCGTGTTAGTTTCATGTCATTGATGGGGGATATATCAAGGCCCTCCTTCGACGAGTCTGTTCCTGTCAACTTCAGCACATTATCCGAGAACTAGACTTAGAAACCAGTTAGTACCTTGGGACCTTCATGCCTCAATGGCAAGTCTCCTCGCTTCTGATAGTAGGTTTACATCATTGAACTTTGATTAGATGATTCCATGTATGTTTGAATTTAGCTCATCTATTCACATTCGTTGGAATGTACTAGGGTATCTTGGGAATCATTGACATCAATGGTGATTTCCCTCGCACTTGTTAACGGTTTAGCTCATTGGCCGGTAATCAAGTAGTTTCTGCCATGTTTGACATCAAGACATATATTCACATGGTTAGAATCGTACTACATCAGGATCGGTAAGAAGACCCTGGTTTGAGTAATCACTTTGATATGTACTTTACCCAGGTTGCGACGAAGTTTCTCTTGAATATTGACACATATACTGTCACATAGATCCACTTTGTATTGGTATGCGGATATGTCTTGTCGTCTCATAGATCCATTGTGTATTCTTCATGGCTACGATCAATTCATGTCATGGAAATATAGATCCACATTGTATCTTTGGTGGCTATACTCTTTGTTAATATAATTATGGATCTGCAGTGTATCTTATGGCAGCCATACCTTGAAAGTCTTTATCACCCAAGCATAGGTATGTCTGCCTTGGGTTTGAAACATGTCATAATATTCATTTGATGGTTGTCTGTAGCTTCTACTAGGTTCTCCATGTCCAAACCCTTGCTCGAAAAAGTCTACAAAGTACTTCAGTCATGAGTTTCTATCTTTTAACTTCGCACTTTGGGGGGCAATCTGTTACACATAAAAAATACTCACTTGAATGATGACCTATTGTCGTCGTTACAAGTGTCGCAATTGTCACTTTTTAGCCATAAGTGTCATAGAAAACATACAATCATCTTGCCCATGTCGTGTCTTGAACAACATTACAAGGACACTTCAAAGACTAGTTTAATAAGGAGAAATCATTTGATGAAGAGTACAAAGCTTTTACCATGGAAAAAACCATTCAAAAGTCATTTTTGAAGGCCAGTGCTCCCCTACCCACTATAAGGGAGTGCCAACGTTTCCTACCCTTCTTTGGGGGAGCGTTACAACACTTTGTGCCCCATTCTTAGGGAGCACTAGGCTGTTTGAGGAAATCTTGGGCTGTTGAGGAAAATCAGGGAAAAACCCCCCTCATCTCCGAAGTTGGTTGGATTCGAATCTAAGGTCAAGGATGGATCTTAGGGAGGATTCACAACTTATGGAGAAAGATCCTCAACCTATCCCAACAATCTCTAAGGTGGTTAGGCATCTCCAAGCTTATATAAGGAGGCCTCCTCATGGTGAAAAAGATACATACATGGAGTTATTGAGAGATACCTAACTTAAGGAAGGAGGACATTGAAGACATCAAACTTATGATCTAATAAGGGAGATAATCAATGAAGCATATTCATTTTGTTTGTGGATCATTTGAGCAAGGGGTTGGACAAGGAGAGCTATAAGAGGATGCTGCAACTTCATCAAAGGTCTGTAAGTATTGCTATCTAGTTCTCATTAACACATGTGCTTGGCCTATTTCTTTCAAGGTTGTGTATGCCTACATGAACTTGTCTTTGATATATAGATCTAGTTTTGGATTAATCATGGTAGAATAGGAAGTTGTTTTGTCTTTGCTATTATTGGATTGTAGGACTTGTTGAAGAGCTTGGGTATCAAGGATCAACTTGGACTGGGCAAGGACAAACATTGACAATACACCTTTCCATCTTTTGGAAACATTAGTCCTCCGTACATTGCCACACTGAGTCTTCCAGGACTCACCATCGGATTACTGGTTTGGTTGTTCCCCTCTTCGGTGATCTCGAATCTTCCCAGTGCTTTAGCTGCACCTAATGCTTCAGATGTAAGTACACCACCAACACATCAAACTCATGTTGACTTTTCACCTTCTTCACCCATTAAGTCTCCTTCCCTTTCTCCTTCTTCGCCTAGTGAAAGCTCTAAAGAAAGTAGCCAGGTTGATAAGAAGAAGAAGAAACAAAAAGAGAAGAAGAAGAAGAACCCAAAAAGGACTAAGCCTCCAACCATATCAGAGGTTGGATCCAAGCAACCAACTACTATTAATTGTACTAGGAGTGTTGATGAGGTCGACAAGCTCTTCAACAAGTCCTACAATCCAATAATAACAAAGACAAAACAACTTCCTATTCTACCATGATTAATCCAAAACTAGATCTATCTATCAAAGACAAGTTCATGTAGGCATACACAACCTTGAAAGAAACAAGCCAAGCACATGTATTAATGAGAACTAGATAGCAATATTTACAGACCTTTGATGAAGTTGCAGCAGCCTCTTCTAGCTCTCCTTCTCCAGCCCCTTGTTCAAATGATCCACAAACAAAATGACTCTGCTTCACTGATTATCTCCCTTATGAGATCATAAGTTTGATGTCTTCAATGTCCTCCTTTCTTATGAGATCATAAGTTAGGTATCTCTCAATATCTCCATGTATGTACCTTTTTCACCATGAGGAGGCCTCCTTATATAAGCTTGGAGATGCATAACCACGTTAGAGATTCTTGGGATAGGTTGAGGATCTTTCTACATCAGTTGTGGATCATGCCGAAGATCCAGCCTTGACCTCAGTTTTGAATCCAACCAACTTCGGAGATGAGGGGGATTTTTCCCCGATTTTCCTCAACAGCCCAACACTCCCTCAGAATGGGGCACAGAGTGTTGCAAGGCTCCCCCAAAGAAGGGTAGGGAGCACTGGCACTCCTTGATAGTGGGTAGGGGAGCGCTAGCCTTCAAAAATGACTTTTGAGTGGTTTTTTCTATGGTAAAAGCTTTGTACTCTTCATCAAATGATTTCTCCTTCTCAAAACAGTCTTTGAGGGTGTCCCTGAAGTGTCCTTGTGATGTTGTTCGAGACACAACATGGGCAAGATGACTGTATGATGTCTGCGACACTTGTGACACTTATGGCTAAAAAGCGACACTTGTAATGACGACAATAGGTCATCATTGAAGTGAGTAATTTTGATGTGTAACAATGTGACAAATGCCAATTTAAAAGGAAATTAGCATAAGCATTAGATACATGATTAGAATTCCTAGGAATGTGATAATATGTAATAAAATCAAACTGTCGTTCTAAAAGATGTACCCGTAGGAATCGTTGAAGTGAAGTAGGATCACGCACGCGGTAACAGTCGTTCAACTCACATACTACTGACTGAGAATCCAGGCGAAATTCTAATGAATGAATATCATGTGAGATAGCATCGTGCAAAAGTTCTATAATGATGCTATATTCGGCCACATTGTTCATGGATGGCCCTAGGAATACGCCACCTGAAGACACCAGTAAAACCTTGGGTGAGAAAACCACCCAAGCGACAGAAGCCAAGTTCTGTGTATGACGACTGGCTCTATCTGTGAATCCTAGGTAGACCGAAGACTCCCTTGACATCTATCAACCAAGTGAAAACTCAATAAGCAACCTGAAGATGAAAAGAAAAAGATATATACACTAGATTACATTAGTATACAAAGAGTTCTACCCAAGCCTGGGGCTCAAGTGTAATATCTTTTCAAGTAGAGCCCATTTTTGGGCTCAACCAACCTATTCCCTTCATAATCTTCTAACTCATAGGCTCCTTTTTCTAACAAACGTCGCATGATATAAGGACCGTGGCACATGGGTTTAAACTTACCTGCCCCCAGTGGTTCTTTAGCTTGATCATACAAGAGGACCAAGTCACTCTTGGCGTACAACTGAGGACAGACAGACTTATCGTACTAGACCTTGACATGTTTTTTGTTCACCTCTTTAGTCGTAGAGGCATCACAAAGCTGCTCATCAAGACTCTCTAGGTGCACAAGGAGTCGCTCAAGATCGAAAGTGTCAGGTAGGAGCACGACTGCCAACTTAAGAGAAGGGATTTCACATTAAATAGGTAATATCGACTCCGCACCGTGTATTAACTGGAAAGGGGAAAATCTCGTGGAAGTCTTCATTAAGGTTCAGTATGCCCAGAGTGCAGGATATAGCATGATGTGCCAGTTGGACTTACTTTGACTGACAGTTTTTTGCAAAATGGTTTTGAGAGACTTCTTGATGGTCTCTACTTGTCCATTTTCCTGGGGGTAATAAGGATAATAATGACAATGTCTAAACCCCATATTAGCTACTAGTTCATCCATCATTTCATTCTGAAAGTGACTGCCATGATCAATGAAAATCTCACTCGGGATAATGAACTGGGCGATAATTTGATTGAATAAGAAGAAGGCTGCAGTCTTCCCATCGGATTTAATTGTAGGCATGGCCTTGTCCCACTTAGTAAAGTAGTCGACAACCATGATAATGTGTTGATGGCCCCCAACCGAAGTTAGGCTGCAATCCACGAAGTCCACCCCCCACTTGGTGAAGAGATCGACGGTAATGACCAGGTGAAGAGGGGTTGGATGCGAGCGCATTTTTTGAGTGAACACCTGGCAGGGGTGGAACTTCTTAACCGCTTCATTACAATATTTAAAGATAGTAGGCCAGAAATAACCGACTCACAATTTTTTTTGGGTTGTCGCAAGCCCATATAGATGACCACCACAAGCCCCACTGTGGAAATCATTTAGGACAGACTTAGCTTCTTCATGAGTTAAACAACGACGCAAGATATTATCTATTCTTTGGCGATACAAAGTGTCACCAACAATAATATATTTCTTAGCTTGGTATATTATACGTCGTCGGTCATCTCGTGAGAGATGCTGAGAGAACTTCAAGGTTTGAAGATAGAGAACAATGTCTCCATACTAGGGGTCTGACGATGAGACAAGAAAAATATGTTCGTCCGCAAACAAATC